>BGPR01009099.1:4060-43919 GCA_013235015.1 Araneus ventricosus
GAGACTGGAGAATTGCGGAGATGCCCGATGCCACCATTAGATTCACATTCTATGCTCATCTACTACATGTTAAATTAGTAGGAGTCGAACATCTTTCTGCTATTGGGGTATGGAAGTTAATGTTGAAGAGCGATGATAGCGCAGGTGTCGTTTTCGTCATTTGATCCAGTTCAGAATTATGAAGTCCTTTCTAAGAAATCCCTTAATCAAAATAAGTTAATCTAATTGAATGAAACCAAACTCTTTTATGTCTTGAAATAAACTCTTATTTTTAAACAATGAAATATTACTCATTTTTTTTCTCAAGCTATAAAATGGAACGATCACAATCAAAATATTACAATCAACTTATTCAAGAACTCTTTAGTCCGTTTACTCTCGCCACTTTGGAACCATCATCACGATATATGTTCTTTAATAAATTATTTTTAACTGGCTTTAATAACAGTGTCATGGTAACTGTTTATGATGTGCTGTCTGAAAATTGTTTTGAAGCATAGCTTTTGTTAAAGCAATCTAAACGTTGAATAAATCTTTCCAAAAAATGGAAAAGCACTTCTTCGCAATGTTTAATCCTTATCAAATAAATTTATAGGGATAACATCTCTTTGGATTATTTCGAGAAAATATGTCTTGCGTTTATAATGAGACTCAAGAAAAGTAGCCTAAATTACCTTCTAGAAATCATTGTTATTTCTGTCCATTTTTTAATAAAAAGCAGTTGCAAAAATGTTTGTAATGCTTTTTGTGTTCTTTTAAATATGTTATATAAGTACTTTTAATATAATATTCTAACAAATTATTTTCCTTAGTTTATTCAATAATATAAGTATGTTTTTAAAAGAACTTTACTCCGTCGAAATGACAGTTAATGTATTTGCATAAGAACTCACCTTAGATATTGTTTGCAAGTGTTAAACACTTACTTGCACGTCTGAATCTTCGCTTATGGGTGATTCCATATTACACTAAAATTTTGGATTTAGAAGTCCCGGCACTTTTTGAAAGGTTAAAAGTTTTAATGTAGTGTTTGCTAGCTGGCAGCTGAAACTTTATATTCCAAGAAGATGCCCACCAGTAACCTAATGGATTAAGGCATAACATAACCAAGAATCACGAATCGAAGTAAGATGGTTATGGGTTTTATCCTCTGTATATGCTCTCAACCATTGTTATTCGAAAAACTGGAAGATCTATTTGAGCTTTAGCCACAAATCACTCACGCACTCGGACCGGCTGCTGGAAATTTTCCGGATTTTCCTCCATGCTAACTACAAACATGGTTCAGTTTCCTCTGAAATCCCTCTATAAAGGTACCTATCCTCAGATATTTGTACAAAGCCAGACTTCTGTCTCAGATGATACCTAGATGCTCCAAGGTCGTTTTGACGAGTAAAAAGTGCCACACTTCCCTTTCATTGTGAGTCCTTGACTCATGGACTGGCTAGATATAGTAGACCAAGTGGGATTTCAACCAACACCACTCCTAAAAAAATGGTAACAAAAAGAAACCAATAAAAAGTCTAGTTTTTCTGTTTATTCTTGAGAGTTAACCCCTTATGGTAAAATTAGGAATATAGCTCGTCATTGGTTTTTGTGCTATACAAGCACCATTCCATGATTATAACCGGAAAAGGTTAACAAAGAGTATTGAATCCTTCCTTGTTCTGAAGTCTTCTACTAAGAAAACAAATCTGTATTTACAAAATTAAAGACGTTGATGATGTCCAGATCGTTTATCCCACGACAATTTGTATTAAATTCCTCATATTTTAAGTCTACATCGTCTTATGAATTTTACAAACCTACAAATAAATAAATCATTAAAGAAATGTTTTGAATAAAAATACTGAGTTATAAGATATCGCTCTATTCTATTTAAATTTAAAAATTGTTTACAGTATGTACTGCTTTGATGTCAAAAGTGTTGAGTGCTAGAGAATCAATATATATATATATATATAAAGAGGAAAAGTATGTGTATGTTTTGTGTGTTCATTTTTTGTTTCTTTATGCACGCTCACACCATTGGACCTACGGCGACGAAATTTGGCTCAGTGATGGGTTAGCACAAGAGGTAGCTAACGGCGTAAAAATTATTTTAAAATTCGGATTAGATTTTTATTTATTTAATTAAATAACGAAAATTAAGCTATTTTTAGAAGATTTTCGCCAATAACTTCTGAAACACTTATCGTACAATAATTATTTTTACACCACCTTAAAGAGCATACATTATCTTTTTAATGATACCAATTTAATTATTGTACAGTGTTTTCTCCAATTTCAATAAACATTTCAGAATTAATTTTAAACGCAACTTGTAACAATGCTTTAATTATTATAAAGTCAAATTCAAATCAATTTATTGTTTCATCAAATCCTTTATTCACGTGTTTTCTCTACAGTTAAAGTTAAGAAAATATTGCTTTCTTCAGTCAAGGTAGACTTCTTACTTCCGCTTTTATTTCGTAACATGCACTTAACGTCCGTTTGTATTCGGTAGCTTATAATATGCCCTCAAATATCCAGTGACGTTAGTTCAGTTATTACGCGATGTTTCGTTTAAATTTCACAAATTTTTGAATGATCCTAATCAGTGTGCAGCGACGTAGCGACCATGGAATAAGTGAAGTATAAATGTCGCAGATTCCACCATGGAGACAAAACATTACTGCATTTATGCCAGTTTTTAAAAGCAAAATATGATTAGGGGGCGTAAAAATAATACCAGACCCCGAGGGTCATTTGTACTGACTAAGCAATTGACGACTGGGGTAAAAAAAAATCATTTTCCATGGGCGCCACTTACCCATGCTGCGCCACTGATCATGTTGACAAAACGTTAATATGTTTGTGTCACTTTTTAAAGTCAAATGCAATAAGGAGTCCAAAAATACTAGGTTCAGGGCGCCGTTTACGCAAGTTAAGCCTCTTATGATGGGAGGGATGAGAAAAAAAATAATATTACGATCCGAGCGCCACTTACCCTCGCTACGCCACTGTCAATACGTAAAGTCATTAAAGGCTAACCGAGTACCATTCCTATTGAAGAGAGAGGGCCTAGGGAGAAAAAGAAGGAATGGTGCTTCCGGTCAGGCACACTAACAGCAAAAAGAAGACAATGGGGGCATAAAAAGCATGATATGAAATATATCTGTTGTCTCCGTAGCACTTATGGGGATGGGAAGATGGAATTCCAAGGGTTGTCAGACTCGTGTGAAGTGGTTCAAAGTACGGAGACAAAAAGAAGAGGTTGGTTTACCTGCTGGCCGAGAGGTCAGAGACACAGGAGAGAGGCAAAGAAAATCAACGAAAGGCGTTACAGTGAAAAACTGTTTAATTAAGTTTAAAGAATTACAAGTACTTAGACTTCAAAATATTTTTACCCCGAGCAACTCTGGATATACAAGTTAGTTTTTGATAAAATTACAAAAAATTACAACAACAGTATAAAAAATTCTAATGCTTTCCTTTTACGTGTAGAAAAACTGCACTAAGTGGGTGTTTTTTCAAGAGATAATACTAAGCTTTCTACAAAAGTATTGGTTCAATGAGTTGAAGGAAATCTTTGATGTAAGTTGATGTAACGAAAAAAGGGAAAGCAGCATTTAAAACTCATTGGAGACTTTGGTAGAAACTGCTTACATTTGAAAAATGATGTGTTTGAAAAAAAATCCGTGATCAGTCATTAATTATCTGATTTTTAAACCTTTTGTGTCTGATGCAATTTCTTATGGGTAATTACTTTTTGGTTAGTCTTGTTATTCATTTCACCTAATTTTTTTCTGGTCAAAGAAAGTTTCTTAAATATATTTTTCAAACTAAGAATATTTTTTAAAAACATTCTCGTGGCTTGAAGAATCACGTCGTCGCTACGAACCAGATATATTTTCCATCTTTTCTTCCTCCAGTTGTAAATTTAAAAAATGTTTTATAGACTTAATCATTCGGTAATCGGATACATTCGATTAAGTCAGCTGAAATCTACATAATGCGTTCTGTTTCATCAATTGCCTCGAATATGACTATTAGGTACCTTTGAATTCCATGAGATATCAGAGTAATAACACATTAATTTTCGGGCAATGAATTAACAAAGTGATGGGAAATTCTTTTGATTTCAAACACAGATCTGCTTCATTCGGAACGACAAATAATAACAGCAATAAAATCCGACTGAATAATCTTTTGACTAATTTAATAACGCAATGCTTTAATTTTTCATGAAGCAATTTATACATTTTTACACATATGCCAAAAACAAATATGACAAAATAATTATTCCATTATCTGCGAAAATTTTATTTATATTATGATACACTATCTCCAGCGCCATTTCTGGGGTTTACAGAAAGTTTTAAAGGTTATTGAACACTTCTATAAACTTTCAGAGAATAACTGTGTTTTACAATTTTTTTTATGACTTTTCAAGAGGGTGTGGTTTCTAGTTAAGCAGTCCAGTTTCCAGAAGAGCAACACTAACAAAGGGGAAAAAGTCTGTTCTCCGCTAAAAGTTCAAATCAAAATAATGTTTTTGATTTAATGTTAAATATTTGAAACTTGTGCCATTCGTTCCACAATAGCACTGCTTTGCGCGTCCGTCTCAAATGCATTGCTAAAAAAATCTTTCTTTCTAACACGAGGTCACAGAATAATTTAAGAAACGCATGATGGATTTAATTTCAATTTTATCACGTTCAAAATTTGAAATAGGAGGATATGACACTAGCCAGTTCTTTTAAAATAATTAAATTAATTTCATTAACATTATACATTCATATAGCACAAACGCAGAAAGCTCTAAAGAAGTAAACATTTAAACAGTCAGTTAATTATTAACAAAATTTTAATCTCTGGGGTTCAGGTACATGTCTCAGCTCAGACTTATTTTTCCAGTTTACATCACACGGCGGCACTTTTCGCACTGGTGGTGCGCATGCGCCTGGGCATGATGTGAAGACTACAAGGAGTATATAGTTTTCGGATTAGATTAATGGGATGTATCTGTAATTGCTAAGAATGATTGTCAATTTTACCAAATTCAAAATTTTAACAGACAGAGGATTTGTTCTTCCGAATACTCTCATAGGGTTATATATGTGTTTTCTTAGAATCACTGCCAATTTCTTTAAACGTTTTTATCCAGTTTCACTGCCTGGGCTTTAATCTATTTTGGGAGTTTTTTAAACAGATAGTTTTAGTCTGTAGATAGATTGAGTCTGTTTATGGTAAATTTAAATTTTTAGTGATTAAAATAATATTCTTAAAAGAGCAGTTTCAAATAAATATAAGATATTTTTGCAATTCACGCAACCGCATTTTTATTCATAACTCATCTGTCAAGAACATAAAGCTGAGTCATTTTTTTGCTGTTAAGTGTTTATTTTTCAAATGCTCTTTCACTTCGTTTCCTTAGAAGTGAGTTTTTCGTCTCGCAAAAACACTCAGAAAATTTATTCGAAAGTCGCCTCCGCTTTTGAACTTTCCAGAACATAAAGCACAATTGTTATTTTTCTAGGACTGTTAAGTCTTTTCCATAAAGTGATACATTTTATCATGACTGGCTATATTTTGAAACAAAAATGAACAATAAAATGTTAAAGACAATCTTTTATCTGTTCTCAAAAGTGTTTGAAGAACAAAAATAATCGGTGGAAATTCCTTAAAATCGTTTTAAAATGTAAATTAATAATACGCTTTCAATAAAACTTGAATCTTTTGAAGTCTTTTGATGGATCTAATATGGAGAAAAATCCCATCTCGCATTTCTTGGACTTATAATAATCATTCTCTATAATTTTATTGCTTTAGAGGTTTTACCTGCTTTGACCTTTACTCAAGTTCTTACTTTATAACCAAACTACGCGAAAAATTAAATAAAAACCGGAGCTCATTTTCCTTCAGAATAACTTTCTAATCTCTTAAGCATTCGGTAACAATTTTCTAAGAAAAAAAGATATATCACGTATTCAACCGAAAACCATAATGAGATTTTAAACGTCTTATTGCTTCCGAGAAATTCAGCAGATAGTAATGAAAATGATAATCTCTCTTTAATGCATATTTCAAATTCACCCAAAATTGCTGGTTCCGTCATTTGCCATGCGAAAGCAACAACAATGAAGTCGATTGTTGAAAGAAAAAAAACTACATCAAGTTTGAATTGCTGCTTATATCGTAAAACAGTCACGGTAACCACAATTGAAGGGGGAGAAGCCATTTTTCTTCATTTTGGTGGAAAGGAGCTATTTTGGGCACGCAAAGTTTCGTTAACTCTAGGCAATCGCTTTACTTTACTTTACTTGATGTTTTTGTTCTTGAAAGAAAAAGGCATTTCCGATAACTTACCAAATGAGGTTGTTCGCGGGATCGGAAATGTCAGATTAAAGACTCTTAAAAGAAATTATTATGATTCCACCGATAAGGAAGTAAGGAAGGTTGACTAAACCTTTGTTAGTTTTGGGATCTTCTACTAATAGTCAATGAAGTGTTATTACATCTAAGAGCTAAAAGATAGAGATGAGAATGAAATACCAGTATTGTCAATACGCAACTAGTACATCTGTGAACAATTCACCTCGAGTTCAATAAATAAAAAAAGACATTTTAGTCTTCATCGCAGTCTTTAAAGATTTATCCTATATTGTCATTGCCCAGGCTATAGACGGTGTTGCGAACTTCCCCACAAAGTAATTGAGGTCGGTCCATTGAACCCTGTGAGGTCCTGGCTGGAAGAGGGAGGACCCTCCCTCAACCTTTAACCTTCCTTTTAAGTTGACTTCTTGCTTTAAGCTAGAAAGTCAGTTCACTCAACAACGCTCCAGCGTAAGGTGTCATCCTTTTTCAGGACACAGTTGGACTCGTAAGTAAGATCTCAATTGGCCTGGCTTCATTGAGACAGGTACACATATAAGGAGATGAAAGAAGGGAACTCATGTTCACTCTGCGACACTCTAACGTAAAATGCCAGCCTTTTCTGAGCACAGGGTACGGTTAGATATTTTAAGGGGGTGATCACCTGAAGATTGAAGCCCAATTATTATATAAATGATATGAGTTTGTAGTCCTTGATGAGTGTATGATACCCTATGTCTAACATCATCTCAACGTCAACCAGAAAATAAAACGTTTTCAATGTCGGACAGCGAGTCGTCTCATCATTGTCTTTAGAGATAAGTAAACTCTCATTTACATTACATATAAGTTAAGAAATAAATTTACTCCTGATAAGCTTGTTTGGATAGATTTTACACAGAGAGGTTGGGGGACGCATCTTCTGCCACACTATCGCTCTCAATAAGCCAGCAACACACTTCTATAACATTCATTTTAACCTTTGCCCTTCGTTTGCCTTTAAACCAGGGGTTCCCAACCGTTTTTCCCTCGCGTACCCCTTGATTATATCTTTTATTTTCGCGTACGATCTACTGTCATACCCCCCCCCTCGTCCAACTATCTATCTATGCAAAGACGTTTTCATCAATAATATTAAGGGCTTAGTTAAGCTGAAGAGTCAAATGACTCGAATTAATAAGTTCAATTAATAAGTCTAAATTAGAAGAAAAAATAAATAGCATACAACAGTAGCTCCTAGTGAAGCTACAGCTTTTGCGAGGATATTGTTGATTCATACGTAATAGGGGCTGCTGAAAACAATATATCAATTATTTACCAGGTTTCCTTTCATCTTTCTTTTTCCTTATTTTGAGCGTTTTGAGGTAAAATTTAAGCTCGCAAGTGGAGGTAGTATTCAAATTTTTACTGCATGAACTATTTGGCTAGAATCGTTTAAAAATGCTGGATATCACGTGAAATGGAATCATTAAAGCGGACTTCTTAGCAATCTTCTGAAAAACTCACATTTTATGAATAATCGTCATGAAGTTATTAGATAATTATTTGATATTTTTACAGCAACATAATGCGTGCAGCTTAATTTGATATGTCCTCTCTATTTTGTAGCGGTAATCAACTTAATATCTTATCACTTCCTTCAGTGGCATAAAAAGCATAAATGTTTTTAATACTTGTCTGTACTAAAAGCGATAATTGTCTGATTGAACAAATCATATTTTTCTGACATATGCATCAAGAAATATAAAATTGCAGGATAATAACGAATTTAATGCATCCTAAATAAAATAATATAAATTTGTAAGCAGAACTGGATTCCACCTTTCGTCAACATTACTTGATTCTTAGGATAAGGAAAATTTGATTAATGCTAAATAGTAGTAAAGCTTTAGATTGTCGCCGTTAGCTGACATATAAATCCAATTAAAATATGTGGGAAATTTTGTCGAAATACAAAGTAATATTTAACTAATGTGGCATCTGTGAAAGCGTTTTGAAATGTCTGCCGAAGACTGAGTATAATTTAATTTATTCAATGAAATTATACAAACTGTGAAAAAGAATTGGATATTATTATAAGCATTTATAAAATTCTAAATACCGAGAATATTATCTGTATTTTTGAGAGAGGAAATTAACGATTTATTGCAAACACATGCCGTTGCTTATGAAATTTGTTTAATTCAAATATTGCAATTTATCAAGTTATTAATCATGGTCTTTTTGTAGCAAACGTAAAATGTGGCAATATGATTGATTACATAGAGATAGGTAACAATTGCGATCTTAAGTGTTTCGGCGCATAAGAAATTGCTTTATCTCCGTTCGTCTATTCTGAAATATCTGGAAAAAGCATTCGAGCAAAAGCATTCATTTATTGCTATGTTTTATTTCTACATTTATAATAATATTCCAGATGTGAGAAATGGTATATTTTCATATCATTGAACTGTTGAAAGTAATCAGTATAATTTTGAAAAATTACAGCTTTTCGACTGAAAAATACTGATTTTGACGACAGCATTTTTTATTACACGGCCACGACGTTTAAGTTACAACGTAGATTGAACTCCTTGCATCGCAACATCAGATTTCTTTTCTGTTCACTATCAGTATAATGCATTCATTACAGCGAGCGTGCCGGGATGCTCTTTGTTGCCTTTCTCGAAGACGGAGATGGTCCCGGCATGCTCTCCGTAGCGAATATGTTAATTATTTCACCTAAATCCTGCAATGAATTATTCTTCTCGGATTCCAACAAATAATGGCTCTCATATCTTTAGATGTCAGGTATGTTTGGTTATATGGCTTGGCTTTTTCAAATGTTCATCAAACGTGATTCTTTTCTGGAATTCCTTAAAATCATTTTCAGTTTAATTACCCTGGGTCAACGGACACTCCTGTGTCCTGAAGAACCAGACAGACATGCTTGTAACGCTGTAGTCATTAAGATCTATCTGCCTAAGTCATGTCCCTCTTCAAACGCCCTTCCTTGACGTTTAGCAAGACAGATGAAGCTCATCTGATCGGGTCGTCAAACTTTGCACTTTGTTCCTCAAGTCAACACAAACCGGACATCATTCGAAGCAAGAAACAATTAGTGCATAACATGGGTTGAGCCATTAGTGTCCAATCTCCACAGGCCTGATTGTGTTCCCACGATCGATACGCCGGCAGAGTTGAAGTGCTCGAAGTCAATAAAATATTGGGAATCTCATTTGTCCAATTTTATTACCTGCCCAAGATCTGAAAGGCGTCTGAAATTATAGCTGTGGTAACTCCATCGTCAACAGCAAACTCTTAGACAATTGGTTTGACTAATAAGATCGGGGTCATTACAGAGATGACCCTTTCATGTCTCTTAATGGACTTTCTTCTGTAAATATAAGTATCACAGAAATTAACTCCTCAAAACAGCGTCTTACTATGCTGCAACTTTTATACTGATTCTTTATTTTGTATCAGTTTATACAGGTTTATACACTAATAGGTGAGGCAAGTGAGGTGATGAAAATAATAGTATGGTAAGAAAATTATACTGCGATGAATATCGAAAAAAATCCTTAAGCATTTATTAAAAAATTCTAAGAATTCGATTAAAATTTTTAATTTTATTAAAATGGTTATACTAAACTCGTACTTTTACGATTTTTGCTTTGACCCCCAGATTTTTGATTAAAAATTTTAAATTTTATTTTCTGCTTTCCAGTACACTAATAAATTAAGGGATGGGGTTTTTTAACTTCTTAAATTGTTATTATTCTAATTTAGAACAAATGTACAACGGATATAAAGTTGTTTTATAGCTCATTTTAAGTTTACCTTACAAACGGTGGCAAGGAAACTTAAAATTCAAGCAGACGCATTTCCACCAGAAGATTACTTGGCTCAACCTATCATCTCCAGAATTTTTATTAGTTCATTTCCGAACAAAAATATAACGAACATAAATTCTTATGCTTCATTTTAAGTCTGACTTAAAAATGGCGGCAAAGCAGGCTAAAATTCAAGCAGACACATTTCCACAAGAGGAATACTTGACTCCTCCAAACATCTCTATATTTTTCATTCTTTTAATTTCTTAATTAAACTTATTTAAAGATTATTTGACACGACCGATCATCTTCAGAATTTTTATTACTTCAATTTCGAACAAAAAAAGAACCATAAATTCTTATGGTTCATTTTAAGTTCAACTTAAAAACCAGTGGCAAAGGAGGCTAAAATTCAGTCAGACACATTTCCACCAGACGATTACTTGACTCGCCCTAACATCTCCAGAAAAATTATGACGTCTTTTAGCCACTCTCCTTTTGTTCTAACGACCTGTTCCGCAACCTACAATTTCCTTCTAGGAGCCCCTCCCACTCGGAGGCTCAAAAAGCAAGAGCGAAAAGGCTTTTGGGCAGACTCGCGTGACCAAAGATAAGCGACAGAAATAAAGTGCTAACAATACGGGAGCCCAGTCCGGCAGTTATGGAGAGCCGGAAACGAGGCGGAAGGCACTCAAGAGCCTTGCCGGATGTGTTGCGGGTCCGGTTAACAGGGATCCGGGAAAAGCATTGAATCCAGGCTTCAGAGAATTAATCTTTAGTCGAGGGGGTTGGAGAAATGTTTATCTCGAAATCGCTCATGCGAGAGAAGCCATGATGCATTCTGGTCGTAATGGCCCTGCATAGATGGTCCAGTTGCGTGAATTCTTTTTGTCCAGTTGGATAGCTGAGAAAATAGGAAGTTAGTGACCAGTGAGGATTGCACAGTGAAAAATTCTTCTGGAGTTGTCGTTTCTGCCACAGATATTGATTGCTGATAGCATGCGCCGTTGGTCTCGTGTAGTCTTTCGCCGGTGTTTAATCCTTTTTGTTTCGCAAGAGTTGTCTGATAGCGTTTCCGAAGTAATCCAGAGACGGGACGCTTGCTCTAATGTGTGTATTTTGTATCACATTCATGCTTGTTCAGTTTGACTGAGAAGAAGAGACAGAAAAGAAACTTATATCCAAAGGAGACCAGCAAAAAATGTGTGGTAGTGGCATTCTGTGACACTTGTATCCTGATATATTGAATAATAGATCTAAAAAAGTTTTTCAAAACGCGCTTTTATTAGTGTACTAAAGAATAAAAAATGTGGGGGTTTTCATCAAAAATGAGGAAATCAAATAAAATTATGAATTGTTGATATAAATACTCTAAGTAACCTGGAATTATAATCACATTTATATACGCTATCAGAGTGCCCGGCATTTCCAGGTATTTTTCTTATCAAAAACTCAGAGCAGAGAGGAAATAAACTTTGCTATATAAATAATTTATTTATATCAAACTTTGGTGGAATATTATATAACTTTTAATAAAATAATCTGAAAATTAAAATATAATTTTTCATTCGATTATACAGTATATTGAACTTAATTTCGTTCTGTAGACATTCTGAAGAGCATTCTACAATAGATTTAGTCCGAAATTTCGATTACACCTCATTTTTGGTCGAATGCTGACGAAATTATGTGACAAATGATGCATTTATTAAATGTATTTCAACGACCCGCCCTACCCATAAAAAGCGAGCTGTAGTTTATTTCAACCTACTGGTGTTGGGAATAATCTAAAATGCTCCAAATGATTCTAGACACTTTTAGGATGTCCTCCAAATTTCCAAAATCTAATGGTGTATGAAAATATTCTAGACTATTCCCGATTGTTCTGAAATTTCAAACTTTTCTCATGTTCAACCTTTTCTCAAGTTTAATTCCCATCGGTCTTAATACATTTAACATAAAGTTGGCGTTGTGTACTGTAAACTTCTTCAAGATGTAGGCAGGCGTTCAACCACAATAACCTTTTATTTTAGTCTAGAATTAATCTATAAATTGATAAAGAGAAACATGATTCAATCGTTAACTTTTAGAAGAATTAGTAAAACTTTTACTCCATAACCAATCCCAGGAAAATGCAGCGCACTGAGTTGCGCGTTCACCGGCAAACATGAAATTTTAACAAGAAATTAAAAATACACGATTGGTATACTTTCGAAACAGGGAATTCCCAGAAAAAGAGTTTACAGCGCCTTTTAATGTTGGTCGGTGCCGAAGATTAATATCGAACTGAGAAAGTTACAGTAATTAGATTTTGAGAAACGTGGGGGAAAGTTTTGCGCGACTCCATAAGTGAAAGTAGGAGTGCCTTTATGTTAGAAATATAGAGTCATGAAAAAGAATTATCACATGCGTAAAAACGTGCATACATGCAATTACTTTTATTTATTTTAAGATATCACAGATTTTCACCAATCAAAATTTACTGTATAAGAATTACTGCCCATTTACTAAATAAAGCTCTATCAGATACTCACTGTTTTCTTAAAACAACAGTTTCTAAATCTTTCTGCATTGCACCAATTATTAATTTTGAAATTATAACATGAAAGTTCCTGTTGCAAAGCAGCTATTTTCATACAAGGTCTATGACGTTTAAATTCGATGAGTCATTCATGGATGCTTAGGAACACGGCCTAATTGCTGCCAATGTTTAAGAAGTTGTTTACGAACCCCGAATGCGTGGAATAGGCTTTTGGTCAGTCTTAAGATTAATCTTTCTCTTCTAGAAGCTCATTAGCAACACAGTGATTAATTCGTGTCTTAGCTTGTTCATGTACCGCAAGACTTGTTTAGAAAGGACTGGTATATCCACCAAGTCGAAGCAACTGGTTTGAGAATATTATTATTATCGTTATTTTTAGTTTCTCTTGTGTCTCGTATCCTTCAAAATTTCCATAAATAAAATAATGTTTGAAAATATTCATTTGCTTCTTAATTTTTTGTCATTTTCGATAGTCTTTAACAATTTTCTTAACTAATTACAGTAGAATTTTAGCACTGGATTTTAAAATGTACATTTGTACAAAATAACTAAATGTGATGTTTTTAATTATATTACTATAATTATAAACAATAAATTTGTTCAATAGATGTTACACAAGACAGAAAGTGCAATGTAAATGTTTATTTAACATACGATACATATGACAAGTGCAATTCTTTTGACAATTTGGTTAAAGTCTCACCTGCTCCAATTCTGCTCACAATTTGGAACTTCTGTTCCACTGTTAACAAAACGCGTTTTCGTTTAGTGGGGTCCATGGCATAAATGAATTTTCTATATTTCGGTAAAGCCAACGCTTCTGAGTCAGACAGAAAATAGCCAATAGCAAGACAGATGGTCTTGGAGACGAATGGAATTACCGGCAAAGGGGGACAATAGATAAAGGGGGATGGGGGTAGAAAGAGATAAGAAATCGGTATGTCGGCACTGCCTGCAGTAGGTATAGCCGCCTCCGAAGGTGACCTTGAAGAGATATTGTTTATTTACCACAAAAAAACTTAAGGAAACCGACATCGGTTAAATGAGGTTCCGGTTAAAAGAGTTTCGGGTAATCGAGGTTCTACTGTACTGCAATTCCAAATTTTTAAAAAAAGGGCTTTTGAAACCTTGCTTGTATACAACAATTTCCAAGATAGTCACTACAATGATTACTTGTACAAGACATTCATATTTAATATTACTTCTATTTCTTTCGTTTTTCACACGAATGACTGCTAACTTAAGATGAAAGCCCTTGCTTTCGGAGATCTACTTTGAACAATATTTTTAAGGATCCAGTTTAATATTTTATGAAAAAAATTTATAACTTTAATCCTGAAAATCAGCTGTGGGATATTAAATAAAGATAAAAAGTTTGAAGATTTTTTAATTAATCGATTTTCGTGAATGACCTACTTTAAAATTGACCATATTAATGCGGCTAATTCCTCGCTTATTAAAATGAATTATATGGAATGTTTATAGAGGAAATCTGACATAATTTAAATGCCATAGATGCGATTACTGTCTGTCCGCCACAATAACTGTCTGCGCCAAATAGTCTAGTTTGCGGCGGTCGCTATAGAAACAGGTTATCGTAGGAAGAATCCATTCCTAGTAGGTAGAAGTACATTCGAATGCGCTCGCCGCAAACTGGCGCCAAGAATTAAATAACTCCGACATCCGTTGGATTCCTCCTATTCGAAATGGATCTTCCCTAGCATAACCAGTTGCTATAGCGACCGCCGTAAACTGGACAATTTGGCGGCAACAGTTCTCGTGGCAGACAGACATTCCAAGGTTTTGATTATTAATTAAAAGTCAAAAGAAGCTTATAAGAAGTAACAAGCCAAATGCCTCCATGAGACACTAACATATTACACACAATGCTAGTTAAATGAGGGAAGATTAGTTAACGACCTAACGAAAAACTCTCAAGAGCGAGGCATGAGACAGCAGGCATAATTGACCGTGACGTAAACAGAAGAACAATTGACAATGCGCACCACCGTCATTAGTCATTGCGCTTCCGACGAACTTGGAACAACAAAAAGTAGAGTGAGCTCAAAGAGTGGAAGCAAGGAAAAAGGAACGTTATTGAGAAATTTTATCCCCAATGAGATCGACATTCGTGTCAAAAAGGTCTTGAGAACTTTTCACCAGTATTGTTGTTTTCCATACTAATATTTATCCAGACACTGTCAATTCAAGTAGGATATCCCTAGGGATGGGAAAAATCTATCGGTTTTTAACAAAACCGAAAAAAAACCGACTGGTGTTTTAAACCGAAACAATAAATGGTTTTCGGTTAAAACCGATAATAACCGATATAATCGATATAACCGGTATAACCGATATAATCGATAAAACCGGTTAACCGATATAATCGGTTAACCGGTTTTTTCGGTTAATTTTTTGTCCCAGTTATAACAGGTTATTTTTTAAAAATCCAATAACTGGATAAAAAGAACTGGATCGGAAGATAGGCTCGATTTCAGGTTCGATTAGACTAAAATTTAACAAGTTATGAAGCTTTGAATTACATCACCCTAGACCAATCAATGACAACCGTTTCCTCCAGGCGTCTGTTGTCTGGCGGATTTTCCTCTATTGAAATGGTATGAAATAGTGATATTAAAGCTTTCATAACTCGATCAGTTTTAGCCGAAGAAGAGTGGGACAATTTGTTTAAAATGTTAGTGTGTCAATATTTTACGAAATATGACTAATAGGACCGAGGGAGTTTATAAAAATTTCGACATGGTTATTTTTTTAGCATTATGCTTATTGGCTCAAACTACATAAAATACGATCATTTACGTCTGTATTCTCTTATTTCTTCATATTAAGACGGATCTGACAAATAATTCGATACGTTTCACAAATATTTATTTTCGTATGACGTTAACGCATATAAAAAGAATCAGGAATAAAAAGAATTTTGAAAATAAAATATAAATTTTTGTTTAAAAATAGTGTGCCTTCGTTTAAATAAACAGTAATTAAAATGAATAAATTTTCGAGTATTAAATTATGTTTTTTATAAGGAATAGCATAAAATTAGGGTTTTATAACTGGGTATAAAAAATAACAGTTAATACTTAATTATAGATCAGTGTAGGAATTAAAATAATTGTTGGGGAAAATCCGAAAAGAAAAATATTCTTAATGAATAAACCTTTATAATAAAACAACTCCGTCAGCATCACTTTCTCTTTGCTTTTGTCCAGGGAATATTTTTGGTTCTTTGTGGATGTTCCCTATTTTTATTCAGCATAGTGACATTTGATATGAAAATAATATAAATCTTTGATTCGGTCAACATCGGAAGGGTTTGAAGAGTTTATAGTAATCAATTTTCAAAAATTAAAATATTTAATACATTTATTAAATACAAAAATTAAATTAGTTTAAAAATAAAGTTAAGTAAAATTTTTGTTGTCCAAAAGTTGATCACATTAGATCACAAACAGTTGGATTCCGACTACCACTTTTGGACGATTTTACATCGGAAAGGGGTGTCAAGCAATGAGTCATATTGAGCGCATTTCCGGATTTCTTTGTTAGATCACGCTCAGTAAAATATAAACATCACCCTTCCATTCTTCACTTTCTCCCTATTTTGATGAAAATAACTCCTCCCGGCGCATGCGCCAAAGCGCGGAGGGTTTCCGAATCCGTTGCTAAACAATACTTGAATTGAACTGGTGCATTCAAGCAGATCATTATCTTTTAGATAACACGTGAAAAAATTACGAAACTTTTCTTATGTAAATAGCAGATTTATTATATAGTTCATCATGGTTTAAAGGAAAAGACCAGGGCCTGCCTATAGGCTCTCATTTTGCGATTAACATTAGGACAAGAGAACTTCTCAAAAGCCTGTTGTAATCTGAAATCAAATGTAATTTGTTAATCATAGGTAATCCATAGATTTCAGTATTATGACACAGAATGACACGCAGTCTTAAAATTTTTAAGACGAAACAAACTAAACAGGTTTACACATGCAATTTAATTCGATCAACTTGCCCCTTATTTTATTTTGACCATAATTACTTGTTTTGTCAACTAAGATTTTTCTAATTACGTACGCTGACGAAGAATGCCATTCAAATAATTGCATCCTGTGAACAAATTACTAATATCCGCATCCAAAAATGATGAGTGAATTGTGAAAAGTTTATTGTTACAGTATGCCAGAACAAAAAGTTACTTTTGCTTTAACTGTACTAAAGAAATTGGTGGTTCGATTAAGGAAACTAATTTCTTTAATTAGACCATTGAAACAATTTTAAGATGCTGTTTGTTTACAACCAAGACATTATTTTGATGACAAATAAACTACAAAAGGTTCTACTACTTCTTTATTAAAATTACCTTTCTGACATTATACATAACAAAATAATAATGCGTTCCAAATAAGACAACCCCCCATATGAACATCAATAATAATCTGCGAATTTTCTCAAAGATATTCATGACGTTATGGGATCAGCATACCTTTTGTTATCTATTTTCTTAAGTCCCCTAAGCATTTTAAAATCGATCATATGAATATTTTACATTAACCGAATGCAATGAAGAATAACTAATACATTTTGAAACGCCTTATAAAATTTATCTTCAGACCTTTACCGATAAAGGAACTGTAAACGAACATGACATTTCGGTCTGGAATGGCTCCAAACCCACCCAGGGGAGTTTGAAAGATTATAATAAATTAAGAATTTCCTTTGTGGTTTAATGCCACCCTTGCCACTCTTTCCGCACGAAACGTCTTCCTGTTCAGATGAGGCGCTTTCTTTCCGTCTGTCCGTGCCACGTGTTGTGCCATCCTCTTTCTTTATTTGTCTCCCTCTCTCTGAAAGTAAAAGAAAATCCCCTTCTTTGTCTGGCGAGTTATAAATCCAGAATCGCATTTGTTTCGTGTGAAAAATTCATCGGTTTTCTCGGCTCTTTTATTTCAATGAATACCCCTTTCTTTACGGTGGCCGTTTTCGGAACTCAGATTTATCATGTGTCAAAAGTAACTTTACCGATCAAAGAAGTTTGTTGAAAAGCTTCTATTTGGGATGACAGTCTGGCGCTTTCTCGAGTAAGAATGGAGTGTTCTATATCGATGATTTTTCCGTAACACACTGGCTGGTATCTGCAGGTATCTTGTTTATTTATGTTCAGAAGTTAATTTCGAACTTTTCAAATATATACATACAGTAATTTTACTTTTTAATCTTTTAAGATCCCAGGCAAGGACCCAAAACCTATAGTAGATCAACTTTTCCTATCGCGGCCGAAGCCAACAATTCTATAGGAAGTATGGGTGGTTAAATCCCAAACTCGCCTACAGGTAAAAATTACTTCATCTAGGGAACACTCTAGGGGGAAATGTACCAAAGATAAAGGATTGCTATTTACATATGACTATTTATATCTAGTTAGACAAAAGAGAGATTTAGGGTTTAGACATTGTTAGGATTTTAATTCTACGTAACGCTTATAGAAATCTTCACTTACAATAGTTTAAAGAATATAGCCAGTATCATCTTCGCCGTGCTACCAGAGGAGATACCCCGTAGCTCGTTACGCTCGCCAACCTACCGCTTGTCCGTTCTTCTTAATTTGAATAAGCCATCTCCTCCGTATTAAAACATTACACTCCGTCTCCCACGTATGTCACGTGTGAGGCAATAGCGTGTGATCTTATCTTTCGATATCTTTCTGCTGACTTTGCATTTATCGGGATTAAACTTGTTCGGCGAGTGAAAAAATATTATTAGGAAGGAATTAAACTTACGCTATTAAGTTAGATGGAAAAAATACTAAGATAAAAGCACAAGATGCCCCAGAATTGATGGATTAGTCCCATTTTTACGCCGTTTTTCTCAGATTGAAGATTCGTCCCAAACTTGTCCCGATTTTGTGTAAAGTGTGCTGATTTGTCCATGTTTTACTTGCAATTAAATAGTTGTTGGAGAAAAATGTTTAACTTTTTAATCTAAGAATCTATTTAATCTCCGAATTAGATTTTACATCGTATTTAGGGTATTGATTCTTGTTTCAGTACTTATAACAACGCGAAGGCCTCAGATACCTCAGCATGACCAAGTGACTTTTGTCTTTTAAAAATAAATTACTACTTTGGATGAATTTACAATTTATATATCAAATATTCTGTGATTTTATGCATAAGTCAGACAACATAATATGCTCATGGCTTCAAATTCAGAGTCTGAGAGGAAAAAAATTTTATAAAGTGACTTTTATTTATTTATTTATTTACAACCCGCTCCGGCCCAGCCTACCCAGGAGGGTGTAAGGCCAACTATAAAGTGAATTGACAGACTAACATAAATAACACTTTTACTGTTAGTTTCGTAATCTTCTTTTCAGACTAATTCATCTACATTGATCATATTAGTATGCCTAGTTCTATGCAAAGTCTAGATAGAGATTTAATACAGAAAGTAGAGAAGGTAACTAGATTCAAATTTTGAAAACTAAATCTAGTGAACTTTTTCATATGAATTCTAACTGATAAGTAAACATTTAATGCAAACACTTATCAATCTGTATTTTTTTCCACATTTCAGTCCAGAAAAAAGAGTCGAAAATCAGGACTCTTCCTGCAAATCAACAATACCTGAACGCTTCACAGGTATACCAAAAGTTAGGAAGCAGAAATCGCTTTTACACTTTTACTTAACATATTTCATGTTTTTAAAGATGGAATTTTATAATCGATTTTTCACTCATTTTATGATCAGTTTGGGTTTTAAAATTTTGTACAATTGTACATTCTTGAGTGAAATATAGGGTTAGCCTAAATAATTCATCGGGATTCAAAGGACTATTGATTTACAAGTATACGACGTACAAAGATGGGTGAAACATGAAAAGATGCATACACTCACCAAGTTTCTGGTACATACTACAAATGTTCAATGTGTGCACCGTTGGGATATGTGCTTGGTCGCAAGTACATATCCCAACGGTAATCCAGTTCCATCCAGACGTTCAATAGCATGTTTCCCTCAATTTCCGCCACAGCAGCAGTCATGCGTTCCTTCAATACTTTCAGCCTTGTTGGCATTGGGGGTACATAAACTTTGTCCTTCAGATAACCCCCACAGGAAGAAATCACATGGCGTGAGATCTGGCGACCTGGGGGACCATGGCAAGAGAGGAACATCATCCAAACCAACGCGTCCTATCCAGCGATGTGGATGATACAGGTCTGTCATCTAGCGAGCCGGGATTTTAAACTCGGGAAGTGTATTATCTTGTCATGTATCACCGTCTTTGTAGGTCGTATACCTCTTAATACAGTGTTTTGAAACCCGATGAATCATTTAGGCTAACCCTGTACACTATCTTAATAATTTCAGATCTTTATGATCATTTAATCGCTTCATTTGGTTAAATTTTGATTTCATACCAGTGGCCTCATTTGGTGGCGAATTTGAGAAATAATTAGTTTCAAGTTCCATGTTATTTTTAATAATGAATTATAAATTAAAAACTTAAGAATGGAAAATAATTAAAATATGAAATTTCTAATTTTTAGTGCACTAGCAAGATGAAACCTGCCTGATTTTTTAAATTTATTACTGCACTTTTATTTAAAATTAAAATTTTAAACCAACTTTTTTTAAATAAATTTAGTTATACCTTTTCTGGTATGAGCTTTTCTCTCGGGGCGATCATGCACCTTTTATTTCAAATTCGGGTTAAAACTAGGATAAATTTTTAAACTGGAGATCCAGTCAAACTTCTGGACAGTCTCAAGTAATTCGGGAAGTCTGGTCACCTTGTATGGATTCGAGAGCGTGCTAAAGAGGCTATTTTCACTAGTCTCATTTCGAACTTGACGTATTCAAAAAAATTAGAAGCAAGAATCAATTTCATTTAAGTTTCTCCCGCATACTGCAGACCTCTTGTTTCTCTTTTGAGCTTATCGATTTTGCAGGGCTAAGGCACACATTTATATTGTCCATCTAAGGTGGTTATCTTGAACATACAGAAACGTATGATTGAAAGATATGAAATTTTTGATTTAACAGATAACAGAAATGGGAATAAAACATGTATGATTAAGGTTTCTGGTTTTTTTTCTCTATTAAAAATTATTATTTAGCATATACATAAAAATAATTTTAAAGAATTGATACCAAATTTGTAAAAACATTAATTTCCTTTGCGACAAAACGCTTGGTATAAAGACGGGACATTTGCAAAAAAATGGCATTTTGTAAGAATACATTTTTTTTAAACATAAGAATATACGAAGAACCTTTTAATGGTGGATTAAACGACAGGAACATTCCATTTTTCTTCATCTTTCGTTCTTCGAAGATTTTTGATTAGAAGCAAGAGATTATTATCTTTTTCAATCGGGAATTTTTCCCAACATGGCAGCCAATCAAGAGCAGCGATATTTAATGAAGAGTCGAATAAAAAGAATATTCCTTTTCCTCGAACCTTTCTCCATACGGAATAAATTATTTCTAAATTAGTTGTATGCTGTGAATTCACTTTTTGTGATTCTATAATGAAATATCCGTATAACAAATCCTTTTTGTTACATATTTCCTCTACCTTAAAATAACAATAGGCCAATTATTCAGTCTTTGTGTAATGAAAACTTTGTTGTTGTGACTAATCGAAAACTACGAGAAGCGAATCTTTAATGGAGTGTCTGGATTCACTGCAGCCTCCAAGAAATAACACATTTTGCAGTAATTTTGCCAAATTGAATTAAATTTCTCAAACTAACATTTTGTGACTAATTGTATTTGGTCTAGCGTAACTAGCCAAGTTCCGAGTCAGTCACTCATGGTAAGGAGAAAATCTAATAGCTTCTATTGCTCATAGCAACCTTCGAGTACCTAGGTATTACTTGAGGTGGAAGTCTGACTTTAGTTTCAGTATATGGGGGATAGATTGCCAAATTGCCTTTCTGGGGGAACTTACCCACATTTGCGTTTCTCTTGGAGGGGAATTAGAAAAACCTCCAACATTAAGCCCGACCTCAGCGAGTTATACGTTGCTAATACGTATACCGATCTCCAATTTTTGAATAATGGTGGAAAATAACACAACCTGGAGATGAATTTCACAACCTTTCGAATGAAGTTCCTCCGTTGTGCGAAACCTTAACCCACTAGACCACAGGTGGGGTAGTGAAAACGTTATCATTCAAATGTTTTTATACGTATGACTATTATGCTTAAAATGATTAACCACAACGTGTTACGAACATCGAAAGTCGCTTCCCAACAATGTTAGTCTTATGGTTGGGAAGAGAGTTTTACAGGGGTAAGTATGGGATGACTAGCAGAAGCCAGGACTGGACTCCTGAACTTGGCGACCATTTTGGCGACCTTGGCGACAAAGCAACGATTTCAGAAAATGCGACTCCTTTCTCGATATCTCTATTAGGAAAGAAAATACGCTTGAATATATGAGAAAACTCCATCTGACGTCACGGCCTGTCGGGGAGAGTATATAAGGACCGGTCTTGGATCAGGGAGCAGTGTATGTTGATCCACTGGAACGACTTAGGAGTTTCGTCTGCAGTACGAGCTAGGAAGCTGGCGAGCTGAGCGCTATTGAAAGCGCTGTTATTGTCGTTATTAGTGATTTTCTGACTGTTTATGTTGCCAAATCTCAAAGTGATGAACTGTTATTGCCTGTGAATTGTTGTCTGTTTACGTTGCTAATATGCGCAAGATCTATTGTTTCCTCTTACCTGTACTACGTGTTTTCCTGCACATTTGTGAATAAACCTTCATCCTCCATTATCCTGCGTGTTTGACTGTTCACACCATACACCCACATAAAGATTTTTGCAACAATATGAAGCTTTCGTGCCAAGATAATCCAACGTTGTAATATTATCTTTAAAGCATCACCGGTAAATTAACGACATGAACAGTTTTCACAGTGGTTTCTAATTTTACGAATGGTGCTGTTCATCTAACTCTATATCTCAATATTTCTTTTGTTCTCTGCTTAGTTTATCCGATTTTAAAACTAGTTTATCTGTTTTTCTTTAAACAAACGTTTCACCAAATTTGGCTCTTGAAATTTTATCCATGATTACTTGGATTCATAAAAGTTTCACTGAATTATTCATATTCATTATATTTCGATGCTATCTGAAAAAGTGCCTGATATCCATTCTATTTATCGCTTGGCGTCCTTCAAAACGATCTTCAGTTATCTAAACTAACAAGAGTCTGTCGTCATACATTAATTTATAAGTGCTCTGCAGCAAGGTACCAATTAAACTCACGAATCAAAATTTGACCTTTTCCGCTGACAATCTTAAATAACTGAATTAAGTTTCATTGTGGTCACTGAACGTTGACTATTCTATATTAATTAATTAGAGTTTGTTGTTTTCATCGCTTATTCAACGTTAACTATCTAATTTTCGACTGTAACTTGTAATGTACTGTAACAATTATAATATTATCTCATTAGTATTCACGACGTATTATGTTATTACGTTCATTGAGTATGTTTCCAGCGGTTTATTGAATCTTCTGTTCTGAATTTACAGGCATCTGCCCCATCTACATCTGCCTCAAAACTCCACAAAAAGCTCTAAGTCGCGCAAAGGACTAAGAACATTCTGGATCTTTGTAACTAATAGAAAAGAAAATTTAAATCTTTCCGTTTTTTATGCGAAATTGCTTACTTTCATAGTTGTAATACTTTTTGAAATATAGTAACATTAAGCTCGAAGATTATTTTATAATTGCCTTGTACCGACCTTCGCTTAATTTTTTTCGAAGGCGTTTTAACTGTTCATTTTACTATCTTTATTTCAATTTGTCATTGAACATTCTTAACATAACAACTGTATAAAAATACTTAGAACCAAACATAAAAGTTTGTGGAGTACTGTCAAAAATGATTTCCATTCGAAAAACGGAAAACCAGAAACAATGAATATCTAGTGAAGCATATTTCCTGAAATATTTTAAAATGCGAATACCAATGCTGATGTCTTTTATCTTTTTTGTGCAACTAATAATCGTTTCCTTTTATTTTCTCACGAATAATTTACTCCAAAACGAAGAACATTCATCATTTTATACGTTCCATTTTTTTTTCTTCCGAATATATGAGAATTTCGTAGATAGAATCATTTGACAAAGATAAGATGAATCTGTAATTCCAAACTTGACGTGTCCTATTTGTCTTCTGGTTGCTTCAACTTAGCAAGTAGCAATAGCAGCATTTTTTTTTCTTCTCAGGCGATATAATTCTTTCTTGAAAATTGGTTCGTTCGAAAATCATATTTTATCAATATATTTTTACATAAAAAAGCAAGGCGTAAAGACAAAAACCTAAATACTAACAACGCTTTCGATCCTAAAATTTATAAGAAACAATGTAATAAATCTACAAGCTTATGTAATGATTTTTTCCGAATTTACCATTCTTCATTCTTAACACTTCTGTATTTACAGTGAATGAATTTCTCACATACATGTGCGAATACATGTCGAATACTAACAAAATGATTTCCATTCTGAATGCGGAAATGAGATGCAAAGAAATTCTAGTAAACCATATTTTCTGAAAACTTTCAAAATTCGAATACCTGTGTCGAGTTCTTTCCTCTTCTTTTGCAACTAATAACGGTTCTTTTTATTCTCAAGCGTAAAATTTGTTTCAAGAGCAAGAACATTTGTCATTCCGTCCATTCCCTTATTTTTTTCCGAATGTATCAGAATTTTGCAAATGGAATCATTTCACAAAGATGAGGCGAATGCGAAATCTCAAACTTGACACCCTCATTTGTCATCCAGCTGCTTCAAATAAAGACTAATAAAATGGAATTCTTCTAGATTACAAATATGATTGTCAAACGAAAGTGGTCCAGTTTTTCGAACTACAGTCCAGAACGCTGGCTGAGGGAATATAAGACAAAATCGAAGAAGTAAGTAAAGAAATAAAATAAAATAATTAGTTATCAAAAATTTAAAAAAGCTGAAAGACATAAAGAAACATAAATGTATTTTGCCACAATTTTCATTCACATTGATAACTTTTGGGTGAACGTTCTACGTTTGATTAAAGTTGGGGAAGAGAATCCTTTAGAAATCTTTCATAAAAATTGAATCAAGTTAATATTTGTGATATGAGCTATATTTATTAACTTATTTCTTCGATTTTGTTTTATACTTCCTCATCCATCGTTCTGGACCGTAGCTCTGAAAATTTGGTCAATTTGGTTTGACTATCACATTTGTAAACTAGAAGAATTCCATTTCTTTATTCTTTATTTGAAGCAGCTGGATGACAAATGGGGAGTCAAATTTAAGATTTCGCATTATGTTATTCAGTAAAAATCCGGACAATCTGAAACACTGTATTCAAATTCAGGACATATCCGGAATACTTTTCAGTCTGGTACAAATCGAGATATTCTGTCTAATTAGAAAAATCTGGTCTGAGAGAATTAATTCCACTTTCTTTTGCCAAAAAAATGAAATTGACTATATTCTACATAATAAAAGCTGGGAAAAAGAATTCTTTTTATTTGCTTTTTAATTAAATTTTGGCAATCATTTTTAATATGACATATTTACTTATAAGGAAATTCCGAAACAGTTAAATTCAAATACTGGGCATTTTAATCCAGGGCAAACCGTTTAAAACCCTCTAAGCGTCCAAGTCGTATTTTTCCGATTTATTTTATGTTCAGCTCAAAAGTAGATAATTCAAGTTTATGTGTATGATTTCTTAAACTATCATAAATAAAATATTCTTAAGATCTCAGAGACTTGATATAACGCAATAAAGACCTAATTTAATCACTTTAAAATCTAATATTTAAGATATTAAAGATTTTTATTAGATCATAATAACTGGAAGCTCAGAAGGTTAACTTCTGGACTGTCCTAACTAATCAAATACTTCTGGTCACTTTAGTAACTGACTCGTTATATATCTAGGCACGCTCTGTAAAAGAGCTTTATTCACTTCTTTTCAAATTCGATCAAGTTTTTCTAGGAGTAGCAATAATGCCCTACGAAGCGCTAAACATGATAAACATCCTTTAGTGATGAAATGTTTTAATCTCCATCATACACTCAAAAATACCAAAATCAAATACTGTTGGATTCCTAGACACGTTGGAATTCCAGGAAATGAGAGTGAGGGTAAGGCTGCAAAAACTTCAAATGCAACTCGAGAAACGTTTGTTCCTTTGATTGATGCCTTGCAAGCAGTTAAGTTCTCTCAACGTCGAATATGGCAAAGAATCTGGGACAGACAGACAATCAATAAACTTTATAAAAGAGCTGAGATTTTGGAAACCTCACTATTAGGAAACACGATATCATTTTAATAAGACTAAGAGTAGGACACACGTTTTTAACTCACCGCCACCTTTTATGCTCTGAACCAGCACCTATATGTAACATGTGCAATTGCATTTTAAGTGTTAAGTATATTTTATGTACATGCAAAATTTTTTATACCCAAAGACAAGCCCACTTCGGTGCACATATCGTTGATTTGAATGGCATCCTAGGGGCCAATCCTCATGTGAATGTTTTTGCTTTTTTTAAGTGAAGTCCAACTTCTTGAAATCATTTAGTTTAAACAGTTACAATGTTTTAAATTTTTTATGTGATCTGAAAATAACAAATGTTTAGAGCAGTATGGCCAAGTTGGCCCTTGTTACATTAAACCAAGTCAATCGATAAAGTTTTCTGCCATTCCTATTGGGAGTAGGCCTGTTACAAGACAAGGAACTTACCCGAACGTCAACAATCATTTATGAATTGACTCCCTAATCGCCTATATTTATTGCATGATATATTTATTTAGAAAATGCGCACTACAGAATAAACTCCAATTACAGAGTGCATTATACAGAAACAAACACTAAAATAATCGTAACATACAGATTAATAAAAACAACAGATAGACACAGAAATCACTAAAAAACACAACACGAATTTAAAAAGCACACAAAATAAACACTCCAAGAACACAAAAGCCGCAAACATTCAGTCTTAAAAAAACCATAAGACATATTAAACACATCAAGATCATCAGAGCACCTGTTTAAAATTTTGTAAAATTTATAAATAGAAAAATTACGTATGTAATTAAACCTGGTAAATACATTTACAGGTAAGACTTAAGATAACGTGCGGTTTCTCGCCAAACGTTCAAACTCGCGCCAACCGTCCAAAAAATCGCCAAATATAATATTCTATTGACCGCTATTGAAAAAAATGCAAACAGGACCTTCCTCAGACTTCTAGTCGAATTCACAGCATAAGTGATACGATTCAATATGTCACTGCAATCAATGGCATCATTAATAACTTATGATAAAATGAAAGATCACGTCGAACCCTCAAACTAAGAAAGTAGAAGGTGTTACATAAATGAGATGAGGATAAATCTTACGGATAATAGAGATTTGTTCGGTAAAATAAATAACGCAAAAAACTAGCTTGCACCTGTTCAATAATTTTAATTTTATTTTTTTGTAAGGGTCCCAAACAAGACAACAATATTCAAGTCTCGAACGGACAAGAGTGAAAAATAAAACCTTCAAAGCTAGTACATCGGCATAATGATGGAAAATAGAATAAATTACGTGCCGCAAAATCACTCTATACGGGTTTTGACGAAGCTTGGTATCACAAAATCCATCCACGTGAACCGATAATAATTGAACCCTCATTCTTAGACGAATAAGGTTCACTTCAAAACCTCAGCACCGTTAAAGCGGCCTTGTATTTTCACTTAAAAGTGAACGTAATCACTTAAAATTGATATAATTCCTTCTTGAAAATGCGTAGGAAAATCGTCCTTTATCTGTTTACTTTTAGATAATAACATCGTTTTCTTATTTTCAAGATGAGGCTGAAATTAACATTCAAAAAATACCTTTCATCCAAAAATGTACTTGAAACAATATATTGAGCCAATACGCTTGTAATCTTTTTCTAAAGCAGAATTTTTTTAACATTCTATGAGAAAGACATAGTTCATAAATTACTTCCTTTTTATTCCAACTTGCTATTCACCATTTTTACACTTCCCTTCCATTACAGCTGCATTTACAGCGAAAGAAAATTCTCATTTCTCAGTGTGAACACGCAGGGAATACTAACACAATGATTTCCGCTCTTGAAAGCGGAAACCAGATAATGTGAAATTCCAGTGAAGCATATTTTCTGAAACCTTTCAAATTCCAATACCTGAGTCGAGTTTTTTTCCCTCTTTTCACGCAACTAATAACATACTCCTCTTATTTTCACTCGAAAGATTTGTTTCAAGTGTAAGAACATTCCTCATCTAGTGTATTCCATTACTCATTTTTCTACGAATGTATTAGAATTTCATAGATGGAATATTTGAAGATGAAAAGACGCCAGCAGAATCCAGAACTTGACACGCCTCATTTGTTTCCCGCATGCTTAATATAAAAAAAGAAAATTGATTCTCCTGGAAAATTGATTCTTTTAGAATTCATATATATCTAAAAGATTTTTCTTTGTTTATTTATATATGTTACTGTTAAAGCTTATAATTCCGTTATTTCATAAAATAAATACGGTAGTACTAATTCAACTAGGTAATTCATGAAATACCTAGTTATTCGATGAAATAACGAATTCTACGTTTTAACTTTTAACATATATAATTTTTTTCCTTGTTTTCGCCCCAGTTGTAATACTGAAATAATTGTTTTTTTAAAAATCGGTATATTCTTGTATTTTTACGCGGTCTATCAAGAAAAATTATTTTATTTTGTTCCCTCAAACTAAATACGTATGTGTAAACACCTTAATAATTTATTAGATATTTTCTTACTAGAGAACAAGTAATAAATGATTTCTAATAAACTTGTTGTTATATTCGTTCACATATTGCGTTTTAAATATCAATTACTCAAGGATAAATTCGCTAGAATCTTGACTTAGTTTCTCATCTGTCTATTTAGAAATTCATAAATTATTTCCAACATAATTTTAGATCTATAATTTTTGTTTTTTGGTTTTTCCTTTCAGGAATATAGTGAGTGTACTGTTCATGAGTTATTCATACATATATATTTTTTTAAAATTTACAATGTATTTAGGAAGATTAACTTTTAAAAGATACCACTTTGGTATAGGAATTTCTTTCTGTTTAGAGTTCAAATTATCAATTGCTTTCTTTTTTATTGTCCAATCACAATTTTTTTTTGTTAACACATTGCTTCAAAACATGTTTTTAGAATGTTGGATGCTATCAACGCAATATTACGTCATATTGTAGTAAGTATTTTGATATGAATGCTGCTGTTTAAAAAGAGGGCAAAGGTTTAAACATAGCCAAACCAGCCCAAATATTCCGACAGACACTGTTTCGTTTTCCTCCCCGTTTTGTTGATAGCATGGGGCATCTACCCTATTTTTCAAGACTTTTGCACAAGAAATAAACAATCCTTGAGAAATTGGTGGAAGACAGAACAACAGCATTCAAAATTGCATCATACGCAAACTGCATACAAAGTGCAGTTTTACTCAAATGCATGTATGAAGTTTCTTCGTAACAGTAGTCTTTGAAACGACGGTTTTCTCGTCTAATTATGTCAACAGACAATTTTGTAAAGTATGAAGACAATGCCCTGAACCTCATTCAAAACAGTATACTGCTCTAGCACCACGGAAAATACCAAAGTACGTGACCGCTTTGTGAAAGATACTTTAGAATAAGTATACTAGGCGAGGGTGTGTTCTGGACCAACGTTTTCCAAACTTTTTTCACTCGCGTACCCCTTGATTAGTCTTTATTTTTGAGTAACCGCTATTGTTACATCCCCCAGCTATCCCTAAGCACAAAAAAGGGTTTTATTAAACGCTAGATTAGCTTGAGAGTTAATCGACTCTAATAACATTCATAAAATTTGTAAGATTGATTTTCGACTTAACACTTTATTCCATTTTTAGAAATAGTATCAGTTCAACTTCGAAACAAATGAAAACAGCACTGCAATAATTTCGCATTAACGTATGATGAGAGCTAACAATTACTCTTTACTAGATATTAACCTGTTAACCGGGGAATTTACTTTCGTTCCATTCGTTTCCTATTGAAGTATTTCTTCATACCCGGTTAACATGTTAATCTACTTCTTCCTTTTTCTTACTACATGAATAGGCTTCCGGGCTTGCACAAATTTCAGCTTTTCGTACCAACTTCAGAAAACGAAATTCTAGAATATTCTTTTTGTATTTTTCTCCATTACCAATATCAATTTTAGTACCCTTCAATGCCCCACCGCACCGCGTATTCTTAAGGGTACGCGTACCACAGGTTGGGAACCTCTGTTCTAGATCGTATGTTCTGTCTTTGTAAACAAATTTAGATACATTTGCCAGTGAATGTATTCGCTTATAAAATCATTCATTATACAAACTCCTCTACAGCGGCTGCCTGCGTTTAAAGAACATTGCCCGTTCAGAAGAATGGCCATTGTAAAGGAATATAACTACAAATTCCTTTTGCTTTTAATTGTATTGATTGAAATTGACGGTTCAATTTGGGAAAACAGTTTCCTTGATTGAATCGATGACACAATTTTTTATTCTGTTTCTTTTCTACTTTAAAGTGGATTTCTTAAAAAGTTAATTAAATTGTTTTGAGGATGAATAAAATACAAAAAGAGCTTATAAAAAATCAACTAGAAAAATTAGAGTAAATTTTAAATTAAAAAATTTTTAACTTAAACTTTAAACAAAAACAACAACAACAAAATTATTTATAAACAGCAAAATTTAGAAAATAAAATTTAAGCAATGTTTAAGTAACGCGCAATTGCAGCTGCTTACAAAAAAACAAAGAACAACGGAAATCAATATCATACAAAGAAAGCCAAAAACAAAGATAAACTCAGAGGAAATCGGAAAAAAACAACAAGGAATCCATACTAGTCCATTTTTTCAAGGGCTAAGGACTTTATTCGAAATGGATTCAAAATAATAATTGGGAATTTTTTCTGTAAGAAGCTTGCATTACTCCAAATATAGTTTCTCTTAGCACGAAATTTCCCAACAAAAGACGGAGATCTGTACATCAAAAAGGATTATTTCAAACGAAAGAGGAAAAACAAAACACACACATAGCAAGGATGTCAAACTCAAATGCTATCACGGTCCCATTAAACCAGGTCTAAGCTTATGCGAGCCGAAAAAAACTACCTTTACATTTTTATCGCAAGGATGTCAAACTCGAATGTTATCACGGGTCAAATAAACCGGGTCTAAGCTTATGCGAGCCGAAAAAAGCTATCTTTACATTTTTATAGAAACGTAGGTTTATTTCGAACACACTGTATTAAAAAGACCAAGGGCAATTGCAAAGTTAATGTTTTAATCCTGACTCCTAGCATCTCTTCTCTGCTACCATCTCTCCTACTTCGAGGGACAGCTTGTCCGGAACGATTCATTTTTAAACTGATCCAAGGTGAATATCAGTAATTCTGGATCTTCCAGGAACTAATTTTCTCTCAAAAGCGAAAAAAGTGTTCTGACCAATAAGTACTTCCAAGCATGGAAATAATTTCATATGCCAATTTTAAAGTATTTAAACAGGAAGACAGATATTTCTAAAAATCGTCCCAGCTTCACTTCTAACCTAAACCTTCACCTAATTCAACCTTCACCTTCAAATCCACCAGCTTTGATCTCGATTATTTTATTATCGGCAGCTATACAGGGTGCCCCAAAAAGTGGAAGCATTTATTTCCTTGAATATTGCACTTAGATATGTACTTCCATTACAAAGTTTCATCAACAAGGTAAGAATTGTGTGAAAACACTTTGCTTCTGTGAAAGATAAAATAAAAAATTAGAAAATTAAATTTTTCTACGTGCCTTAGAGTAAAAGTGTCAATGAGTACAATGTTCCTTCACACTCATCTATATAAATTGTTTCATCGACTTATCTGCAAAACTTGCAGAGATATATTAATTTTAAATTTAAAGGGCTTCTCACGATTATATGGAGATGTTTATTGCAGAAATGCAAATTTATTCAACATAGAAAAATGCAGCAAATATTTGTCTAATAGTACATCATCAATCCATGCATTGAAAAAATTCGCAACTACGCATACTGTTACTGGAGCATTGGCAGATAGTGCAACTATCGACTTGATAAAAATGAAAGTCTAAGGCATAGCAGGAAATATATATATCGAACAAGAGTATTAAATATTTGTCTCGCTTTATGCATATTAATCTTTACCTAAAGGCAGGAGATACTGTCCGCTGGCAGCGTTGTAGAACCTACTAAAATTATTTTTAAAATTCGTATTTTCGTTTTATTCTATTTGGTCACTTTCAGCTCTGAGAGTTCGATTATGAACGAAAAGATAAAAAAGGAGAACAGAAAGAAAATTAATGAAAAAGTGAGACGGACACAGGATGGGGCTGACACCAAAAAATTTTAATGCACCAAAATTCGCTCATTGCACAGAACTGGGTGATATAATGGAGGTGAATAGTTATCCTTTCTGTCTTTGAACTTAGCCAGAAGAGGATTTTCGGTTCCTCCTGTTTGGCGCTAACCCAACTAAGCTCTTTTTTTTATTTCACCCAAGGTTCGCCTTGAGGTCTTGATTTGTTTACTCCATCATTTCTTCTATTGGCTTTTTTAGGTTTCGATTCACTTTCATGTTGACTCAAGGGAACTTGGCTGCTAATACGTATTCATTCACTCTTACCGAGAGTATAATGAGTATTTTTTTAAAATACATAAGATAATAACAACTATAAGTTTGGGGCTTTAAGATAAAGCTATTTTGAAAAATTGCATTTCGGTTGATTCTAGTAATATTTTATAGCACTGCTTGTTTGAGCAGATGAGCAGTCATGCTTTGGATATTTTTGAAGTAAAAAAGATTAACTATTTCTGTAAATGCTTCAATTAATATATTATTTGATCATTTTTTTAGATTTAAGAAGAGTTAACAAATGCATTGCTTTTTCCTGATTCCGCCCTTTTAATAACTTATCGAAATATGTATATTATCCCTGAATGTGCATCGAAAGACTGGATCAAACAGCAGTCAGAGCTATGGAAAGTGGTCCAAGTCAATAAAGTGGCTTCTTATATCCCTGTAAGTTTTGCAGATAGAAGCGTGCAACTTTGTATGTTAATGATGATTGTAAGAGCAAATTTTATTAATTGTTTTGCATAAGGGGCCGTAAAAATTTCAATTTTCTTATATATCAATCCCATGGAAACCAAAGTATTTTTACAAATTCTCACCTGATGAAAATTTGTAATTGTAAGTATATGTCTAGAATCAATATATGATATAAACAATTGTTCCTTTTCTGGGATATCCTGTATATTCGCCGCTATTTGGGGAAAATGGTGCGTCGATGTAATACGACTAGTAATCGTCATTGGCGACTAGTTAGTTAATAATTATGTTTTAGGATTTTGAAAATTTAGTTGCGAAATTTTGTAAATTGTTGCTGCATATTGTCAAGTTTAACTTTGCAAAGATATTCGTTGTGGGTCGCTGGGTTGACACCTTTGATCTATAGTATCTACACGAATGGCTTTTAGAGTTTGACGGGAGGTCCGATTTTCCCGACAAGGGCAGTACGACCTGCTGTACGACGAGTGCAATGAAATTGGTGTTTCATTTTTTCCAATTATTTTTATCAATCACAGTTGAATTCAGACAAAATTTTCCGACGGATACAAAATTTCTTCGATGGCGGTCCCTGTACCCCCGGCCCTCTGGCCCCACCCTGAGTATCTGAACTACAAAAATATTATTTTAAAACGAGTTTTTTAAAAATCTAAATAGAATATATTTTACTGTTGTCACAGCTTGGTTACCAAAATGATGTATTAAAATAAGAAAATTCCAAATTCAGGGGTATTATACAAATGAAAATAAATACAATAAGATAATCGTTTAAATAAAACCTTTGCAATTATTCAAGATATATATTTTCAACAACAAACCTAGATATCGAATGTATAAGCAAAATAAATTCTGATTAAGCCATTTATATGCTGTTTCTTCAAAGTATATTTCTGAGGCATCTCATTTTTATGGCATGAGGCCGCGAAATCGACTCATGAACTTTAAAAATGCTATATTCCCTGCCCATTTTATGCATTCTAAAAGTAGTAGAAAATCATGGCTAATTTCGAATGCAAAAAGGAAGGGAACAGAAATGTCTTTCGAGAACGTACTACCATCCAAGTGGGCTGCGTGCGGATCAATATCACCAACCAAATGCGTACTTCTTTTTCTCCAAGATGCATTGCAACGCAAAGTAGTAGTCAATGAAGTGAAATACTTCGCATTCTCTTTGCCGGGCATTTTATCTATTCTTTGCTGACTCTCTGTTTCAGATGAGAAAAGACTGGGACGAGATAAAAATGTTGAAAATCTTGTACTAGAGTGCTTTCGAAATTTACCAACTGCTGCACTTTTTAAATCTCTATTTAAATGCAAAGCTTGCAAATAAGTTCAAATACTTCTGAAACGAAACGAATTGTTACTTATACGCAATGCTATAATAGTATAATTTAATTAAAGACTAAAATTGCTAAACGCTGTGACTGCCAAAAGCGAAAATATTGGGAAATTGCAACAAAACTGTTCCCGCTAGAGGCATCTTTACTCACTCTTTTTAATTACGTAGAGGACATTATTTTTCATGTTTACAACATTATAAAACCCTGCTCATTGGACACTTGAACGTGAAAAACGTTTGAATTTTTTCGCCATTTGCATTATTTACCATTTATAGTTTCCGATTCAACTCTATAATGAATGTTCATCATTTGTCATCAGAAATGGGTCTATTGCTGTGAAAATCTATAATCCAACACTAAAATGGTTGTTCTGTCACACCGTTAAAAGTGGTGTTTTATGCTGCGAAAAGTTTATAATGTAATTCAACACTTTACTGGTTTCTCATTGTTCGTCATACCGTCAGAAATGGTGCTTAATTCTATGACATTACATTACATTACACCACCTGCATCCCCGTGTTTAGAGCCATTTGGCTGGATGGAGGTGAATTTTATTTTTTTAAGAAATGACAAAAACAAGTAACAGGTACAAAAAAAATAAAAATAAAACATACACTGGCAGAACAACATAGAAAACATTACAAAATAGAAAAAAATACGTAGAGGGAAAAAATCATAAGTAGCCGGAAGTGTGTGTCAGTCTCGGTGGATGAGTGTTCAATTATTATCCTCTACAATGAGATTGTTCTCATCACATATGAAACGCATTAGGAGTCGAAGTCGGGTTCTTGAGAAGTTGTTCGTGAGAATGTTTTTCAACCGCTGTAATTTAAGTGACACTGTTGGAGTTTGGAAATGCCAGGAGAGGGTAAACCGACATTTTGTGGCATAGTGCATTGGATCTCCTTTTTCTCCGCACGAGCAGTTGTCATGTGTTCGAAGATTGAAGCGATGAAGGTATGAAGGGAAAGATGACAAGTTGTTCATGTATTTCAACAGTATATTGATTACTCGTTATCGACATACCATTAGAAATAATGCTCAATGCTGCGAAAAGTGTGCCCCTGCCTGATAGTTGTAGTCCTGAATGGGGGACGACGCACGAGTATTTTTAAACTGATACTTCACTAATTTTCTTATCCTATGTAACACATCGCTCTGGCAACTTCAGTACCATCTGATGGTTTATATTATGAATTATGCAATCAGTAAATTTTGACTTCTAGTCAAAAAAAGCGGGTTTTATTTCAATCATTTCTGTTCAAATGGCATCTTTCTATTTTCATTCGAGCAGCGGTGGTCTGGTGGTTAAAGTCTCAGTTTCAGGGCCGGAAGGCTCTAAGTTGGAAACCCGATTCCACTAAAGATCCCTGTATATACCGGCCTGTTGCACGTTAAATCAAGGGGTAGTGGGTCGAACGTCCTCCTACTGGTGGGATGCGGAAGTTTGGAGAAGGTGTGCCAGCTCAGATGTCGTCCTCGTCATCTGACCGCTGTTCAGAATTGCGAGATCCGTTCTAGAATAGCCTTCGTTTTGCTCCAAAACAGGACGTTACTCTAACTAAACTAAACTATTTTCATTCCTTACGAATTATTGGTTTTTAAAATTGCCCCAATTTTTGAAACACCCTGTATAATATGTCCCCTTTAATTCATGCTAGCTCTCCAAAAACTATGATTTCCTTAAGCCTATTTCGATTTTGTGGAATGTTCATGTATAAAAGAAGTAATTATAATACAAATTAGATGACAAAATATGAGCCGAATAATATTATGGAAAGCATAACGGTGATAAAAAGAAATTCTGACATTTCATAATAAACACGCATTCCTCAAATATTAGCAAGCCAATAATGATGAAACATTTTTTGATTTCTTCTTTTTCTGATACGAGAAAATGTTTTCTGAAGCTAAAAAAGACCGATGTTTACGTGTCTTGATACATAAAAAGACAGACATAGAACATCATCAGAATAATGTTCTATTTCTCTTTTTTGAGAGGTTTTCTTCCGAAGTTCTGGTTTTTCTTCATTAGAGACTTCAGCCTTAGTAGCTTCTCCCTGCAATTATTTATTTAGCTTAGGTAATACTCATTTCAACGAAACGAACTTAATTTAATCAGATTATTGATTTCACATGTAACATCTGTCTCGCTAAACTCCAAGTTTTCATTATTAATTGATAAAGATACAATTAAAGAATTATTAGTGTATTATTTTTAATACTAAGGATAAAACTGTATTTACAATTGTCCTGGTGAAGATATTTTTTCTTACATTCTTCATTGTACAATAAAATTAAATAAATATTATAAAAAAGTAGTGTTAAAAGCAAATTTCAGGTGATTAAGTGCCAGCACGTTTTTCGTAGTAATTAATTTGGGTATGAAGTTGATTCACATATTGCGAACTCCATTTGAAAAGTTTAAAATGGAGATCGAGAGAAATCCTTCATTTAGTGGTGACCAATGAATTGAAATTTATCTCAGCAAATTATCTTTTTTTAGTAAGTATCAAAAATAATCGGGAATTATTCTTTTTTTTTCAAATTCTGTAATTTCTGCTAGGAAATTATATCTAGATAGAACTGAACACTTTTAGTTAAGGGAGAATCCCAAAAGTAACAAGTTTTTTATATTAATGCTACTTCTTATATTATTATTATTACTTGTTCTACACGCTTTTGTTTAACTTAACTCCTTTCAAAACAGCAAACATCATGTTTGTAAGGGTGAAATTTTGTTATCGATTTTTGTCTTGATGTACTTACTACAGTTCTTAAATTTTATACAGATGCGTGTTCCCGATGATAATACAATGTTTTAAATTTTAAGAACTATATCACCAGGTAACCGATTCATTTTCTTTAAATTCTCAATCCATATGAGTGGCACCTTCTGGAAGTGAATTTGAGAAAAACTGATAACAATATTCTTTAGTATATATATAACAATCAATTGCGAAAAATATTAAAGACCAAAGAGCAGAACATCATACAAATAAAAAAAGTTATTAAAACCATACTTTTATTAATGTAGTTTAGTTTTAGTTATATTAGCGTACCATTTTGAAGTAATTTTGAACCGCGTTGGGATGATGAGAACGACACTTGAGCTGGCACCCCCGTCTCCAGACTTTATCACCACATCAGCGAGAAGACGTTCGGCCACTACGTATGATTTCACGTTCAGCGGGCCTCATACACGGCGAATCTCTAGTTGAATCGGGTTTCGAGCCTGGATCTCTCGGGGGACCTTACCACTAGGCCACAGCGGCCATTTTTATTCATGTACTAAAAAGGAGAAATTGTTTTTAAGCAAAACTCTTCAGGCCAAAATATCGTAAAAGCGTGAGGAGCTGAAAATAACATTATAAGGAAACTTAGCCGTAATAAATATCATAAGAAGAAACATTCTTAAACATATACACGCATAATGTTTCATAAATGTGACTAAAATTCCCATTTAATTCGAATATTTCTTTCGGATAGTCACCCTTTTACGATTTTGTTTTGTTAAAAAATTATTCTATTCTTTAGTCCACTAATAAAACAGTGTTTTAAAAGCTTTCTCCAATTTTTATTATTTAACAAATACTCCATTAAAATGTCCAAATCAAAGAGCTATGAATAAAAGCAGGTCTACCTTTTCCCCAAGTGTCCACTTGGTAGGTACTCCGTTGAATCGCTAATTTGAATATGTTACATTTTCTTATTCAATACAGTTTTATAGCCATCATCCCGCACATTTTTATAGACATTATTTACTGGAAATATCATGTTGGTACATAATAATTAATATCAACCAGGTAAGCAGTTTTTATAACAGCATTAATGAACCATAACCATAAAATTAATAATTATATTTCTATTTCAAGGAAACATACCTATCCTACTCTTGTCAACTATTCTCGTCCCAAGACAATTTCAGCTTTTATATTGACAAAAACCTCTAGGAAATTCGCTTTATATTTCAACATACTTTAGATCATAACATTTCATCGATGATGACAGAATAAACCATCGGAAATAACAGCAATTTTGGTTCGAAATTGTATTGAATTCCTTTCTACGTGTTATTTAATAGTAAACTGAAATCCTAGGATTTATTTATCATTTTTCGAAATATATCTCTGTTGCGGAATGGAACATGACAGCTGCATTTTTATAACAGCAAAAGGTTTACGAGTCATGTGTATTGATTCGAATTTTATTAAAAATGAAAAGTCCAATTGTACAACAGCCGTCATCAAAGAAAACTGGAAATTTTGATTTTTACAGTAAAGAATTGTGTGTGTGATGTGATAGTTCTTCGCACAATTTAATTATATGGTTAATATCGCATATAATCGAATTGTGCAAACGATTTTGTGCTTGTAATATTGGATTGGATTGTCCAAAAAAGGGTTTCAAGTTCTGTTTCTTTCTTTTCACAATATCAAAGATATGGAGTAATTGCTCCGTTTCTGATTGGGCTGTTTTAATGGTTAACTGAATTTCCAGCAATCAGTTTTTGGACTTAATAAAAAGTGACATCTGCAGAATTCGAGGGGGCAGGATATAGTTTATTGGTAATGACATAGCAATTCACTTTTTTTTCTTATTTGAGAAAAAGAAGTGAATTAATTCTACCGTTATAATCAAATTAGATTATTGTTTCATTATAACAATGTTCCTTCGGATATTTTGAAATTTTCTTCCCGAACGAAATGATGCATTGTTTACTTACTTTGATGTCTGTTATAAAATCCTTTAAAATTCCTCTTAAAAACTTGTTATCCTATATTCTCATATTATCCCCACAATTAATATTATTAAAAATTAGACTTATTTGCAATGCATAATGATATTATTTGAAATTGACTTTTAATTCTTTTTCTTAAAACACATTTAATGCATAAATTTGCTTAGAAAAAATCATTAGTTTTCTTAATAGAATTCATATAAAAATTTACACATGTAAATCGATATGAGTAAATCTTGTAGTTATCCTGTTTTGTCGAGCACCGTGATAATTGTTTCAATTTTTCCTTACAATTTTACAGCTTAGGCTGTTACAGATAGAATTATATGACTCATATTACACTGTTAAATATTATATTATCGTCAAATTGTTACTTGTAAGAGAGTTTGTGTCGTTAAAATATTTGTACCTAAACGCAAGCATCTTTTTAAAGAGAATTTTACATCTAAGGAGAATCGTTTATATCAAATCTCCCATAATACGATGTCCACCAAAACATTTAGTCCCTCTATTCATAGATGTTTAAAAGTTAACTATTTTGTGCCTAGTTTTAAAACTGCCAGTCTCTAACTGAACATAGGAAAGTCTATTAAAAAGTCTATTAAAGTCTATTTAAAATATTTATTAATTGCTTTAACCCCTTAAGGATCGCATTATTTTTACTATCTAATAAGATGACCCCTCCTGTTTGAGAAAGGGGTTGTGGTTCTCATTCATCTAAGAAGGCATAAAGTACTTGAGATGTTTATGGATTCTACGTAAGTTTTGTGTCAAATTATAAAGCTAATTAATGATTAAATTTTAGTTTAAATCTTAAAAATGCGATAATTCGATGCCCGTCAATATGATGGGCGCGAGACT
>BGPR01009099.1:43929-58049 GCA_013235015.1 Araneus ventricosus
CTTGATAAAGATCATTTGGTATTTGGCCTCAGAGGCATGATTGCATCGATTTTTATCTTGGGTCAGAATAATCTATTAAATCATGCTGCAACAAAATAATCAAATAGTTGTAAAGTGTGGCATTTTTTCGAATAGTGTAATCTAGTAGGTGAGAAGACTGATGTCTTAGATGATTGCATCTTTTTTCGAATATTCTTACTTTAATATTTGTAATTCTTATATTAATAATATATTTATTATAATATTCTTATTGTAATATTTAATTACCCGCAATTATGTGTCTTCACCATTGTATAAATTTTCGAGCTGCCTCCTATAGCTGTCATATGTCTTCAGCGTATTAAGAGAATTAATCAGATTATAATAATATGAGCAAAGAACTTTTAAGTGTTAATATTGATCTGGTTTCTTTTCGTTTTATACGAATTTCTTTCGAAAACCATTAAATATACAGTGTGAGTTTGACCTATTCTGCCAAACGAAAGAAGGTGATTGAAGAGCCCATGAGGATCATAAAACACTATAGCAACCCTGTCCTATCTCGAACAGTTTGCAAGTTATGGCGGATTCAATGATTTTGCTGAAAATCTTGAAAAAATCCAAATCTAAAAGGTTTTTGGCATATCTACAAGCAAAACAACATTCTGAAAGAGCAGTTAAAATCCTTTAAGATGACATCATTTTTATCAAAATACCTGGATTTAAAGCCGAGTTACAATCGCCGAAACGTTGGCGAAATGCAAATCGAATTGTCGCCAAAATCTTTAATATTGAATACCGCAAACACCGCTCAAGCTAAAATCTGTCGAATTTACCAAAAACTTTCCATTTTATCAGCTTTCGAATGAGCCTACCATAAACCATATCAGTGTTTTATTTCAGGAGAAATTTAGTCTTTCGTTGGCAATACATCACTGAAATCGGTGTTCGTCAAAAAAGACATTCGACAAAAAGTCGCCAAGCGAAACGATGGTGGATAAATGGAATGTATGCAAATCCGCCACTATGAACTCTTTCTGATATGCAAATAAGTTGGAACGCATCTCGTTCGATGTGTTTAGTTTCGATGCAAAGTTTAATATCACATTTCTAAATAACATTTAAAAATAATCATCTACATATGCTATTGAGTTTTGGAGGAAAATTCCTTTAATTAATTTTATCCTGCTTTGTTTCCAAAAGAAACAAAGAAAAGAAATACCTTATTTGTGACTTTAATTTTGCAACAATTTTAAGGTAAAATTTGACTTTGATTTGTTAGATTAGCACATCTTTTTGCAGTGACATTGGGAAATATTGACAGAAGGACATTGTAACTTTGAACTGTAATCAGATCTGTAAGATGGCATTCAACTCGATAAATCCATGCTACAACGACATAAAGATGCTTGATGCCCTCACGAACCGTAGCCGAAAATTACCTTGACAAATCCTTAATTGCCGAATTGGCAATCTTGTACATTTATTTGAACATATATGCAATTCGTAAAATAAAAAATGTAATTTCAGACGAGGTCCCAGATAGTATCGTCAGTTAGGGAAAGCTGTGATACAATCCTGCTGAATACTGTCTCACGCTTCTTTGTAATCGGGTTCAAATCCAATGCTCTAGTGCTCCACAGAGCTTATGCAGATTGGATGGAGCTCGATATATTTTGTAATTGGTGTCTTTCTTTTCCACTTACAGGATTGTATATATTTGTGTGTATGTGTATTATTTTTATCTGTTATGACGAACTGCCTTGCTGGCTGCTCTGCGTAGTAAGATGTCTGTAGCTATCTCGAATTGAGATAGATTATTGACTTTACCCATAATAAAATGCTTTTATGCATTCTTGGTCTTCCTTTCTGCTCTGCCCTGCTCAAACGCTATAGCTTCTACTTGTCATAGTTTTATGCCCGACTTCTTCAGCATGAAATATATCAAGCTGTACGCATATATCACTGCACAAAAATCGCCGAATCTCGCTAATTACGAAAGCTTAAGGGGTCTATTATGGTACCACAGTTGGGTTGGGAGACGTCACTTTTTCCGCCCGTTAACAACAAGTGCGATTCTCGTACCCGTTTTTCCAACCGGTTGGGATCTCGCTTGGTCGAAAAAAGGACTCCGATTTCTTGCCATCTCTGTACCTGGCGTAAACGCTATTCGCCAGCGAGAAGTGTTGTTTCGATATCAGAATTTATCAAATTTTCGTTTAAAGTAGAGGCTGCTAAGACGTTAATTGTGTTTTGAAAGGGTTTATCAGGATAAATGTAATCCATTTGACCAATCTGAAGAAGCATTTATCAATTAGTTTAGATTTTTTTAAAGTAGTTAAATCTTTTATCAAATTTAACTAATTTAATCTAATAATTTAATACGACAAGCTAAAGTAATTAAATCTTTAAAAGTAGTTAAATCTTTTACTACTCCATCAAGATAGTCAATAAGGATAGTTGATAATTAGCTAAGATCAATTACATTTAAAGATTTAATTACTTAATATTTTCTTATTAAATTAAATTAGGGTAATATTTTAACATTTTTTTTAACATTGAGTGTGGAATGACTTTCCTCATTCCGTACATATCATTACAATTTCTTTTATTTGGATTTTAATTCAAAGAAATTTGTCAAATATTTACAAAGTAATTCCAAAATCTGACAATAAAAGAATTTTTCTTGTTCCTTGATAAAGATGTAATTTTTTTAATGTTGTGAAAACTTGCTGAATTTAGTAACTTTTTTTCATGTTTAATTTTCTTATGTAATTGGAAAAATAAACAAATGGTTTGTGATATTAATTTTTAAGATTTATTCATGTTAAAATAATTGGCATGGAAAAAAGTTTATTACTTTTCCTCTCTCTAGAAACTGGTAAAATTACATCAATATATTGAAAAAAAGACTGCAATTTATGTTCTATAAATGTATAATATTATTATAAATGTATATTTTGTAAAAGATAAATGGTTTAACCCCCCCCCTTAACAATGGACTTATGAAAGCAAGAAAGATGCATTATAATGCATCTTATAAGAGCAGAAGTTAAATCTTCCCACCTCTTACCCTTGGTGTCTTTTGAAAAGATGCGATCAACTTTCCCACTTAAAATTTGTGGATATTTTTCAAAATAATCCAACATAATTTCGAATTGGGAAGCAAATGTACGCTTCGCCATAGTTCCTTTGGCGATTTAAAACTCGAACTGAATCTGAAACCATAAACGCATGACGGTCGCTTGATTTGCTGCAAGTGCAGCAGAAATACGTCACTTCCTAGCGTAAAGCGAGGTGTTCGAAACGACCGAGGTACGAAAATCAGACCCCTTCTTTCGGTCGAGAAAAAGCCATTAACGTCTCACGGTCGAAAGGCGAAACGCTCCCAACCCAACCGGGGTACGAGAATAGACCCGTTAGTTTGGATGACCCTCAAACAAATCATTTACAAAACACTCAAGATCAGGGATGGGAAACCTGCGGCCTTCTTGAGTTTCTTATATGGCCTGATCAGTTATTTACAATTACTTATATGTACTTGTTTCATAAATGAAACAATTGTTACCAATTACCTGCTATTATCATTTGCTAATGCACAGTTTAAATACTTGTATTATGAAAGCAGAAAAATATGTCTATTTTAAAAATATAATAATAATTGCAGAATAATAACCCTTAAAATTCTGCTCGTGTGGCCTTTTGCCCAACTGCCGAAATTCAATGAGACCTTTTAGTGCAAAAAGGCATCCCTGCTCACGGCACTGAGAGAAAAGATAGAATTTATGTATCTTATTTTTACATCGAGAAAAGATCTTTTAATATCCATTAGCATGATCGGTTCACAATTTTTCTTGAAAGGAACATTATCTTACAAAGAACATTTACTTTAATTTTTTATACACAGATATCCTGTCATTTTCTGCGTGTGTTTTCTGAGGGCATGTGATGCCGGTAAGGTCAGCGGGATCATAAATTGCTTATGATCCAAAGATTTCATACCTTATTGCAGATTTTAATGTGTACAAGGTCGGATTCATGGCAGAAATTTCATTAGGGTAGACTCGAAACTAAATACTAACCTAGAATTCTGCCAAAATTTCCCATTTAAGGAGGCACTCAAATATGGGGATGAGAATCTGCCGTAGAAGTAAGCAAAATCCCGCTTCCGGGTGAGATACAGTAATGGTACCTCCTACCGATGAAGGGTCGCACCTCTGCCTGAGGGGTCGTCGCATTGGACTGCCCGTAATGGGGGCTATAATGCGGAGGACACAGTACCCGATTAATTGTCGTGCTGATCGGGTCATTCATGCTTTTTCTGCATGCCTAGGCTAGGAGGAGTGATTCCTATGTAGTTGTGGTTATGCCATCTCAATCTCTATTTTTATGGCTAACGAAATTGTTATAAATTTTGAAATTTAACTAAGAACAAACAGAAGTCATTACACTACGCTTGTATAATTTTAATTCAGACAATTAATAAGCTTCAGATATAACCCAACGGCATTAGTTTTATTTTCCATCATTTCTACCATAGACTTAAAAATTCTTTATTATTATTATTATAAGCCAAGCTTATACTTAGAATTGCATTTAACTCAAATTACTCTTATTACGGAATTACTCATATAAGAGATATTTAATTCATTCTTTTCCACAGTCCATATTATGATCATTTTAGCCAGCAAAGACTATGCCAGAAGCAAACTAGGCCGCGTTTAATTATTCGTAACCATCCCGACCACGCTGGAATTGCTAGTTTATAATCCTGGGACAATAACTCCTCACCTAATACCCTAGGGACATCATCGCCGTTCGAGCAGTTTCTAGTTTTCCAAACACTTAATTCTGATTACGAACTGATTTAAAACCTGCAGTTTCTTTCTAATTCTGGTTGCTCATTAAAATTTATAAGAATTACTCTTAGCTTTGAAATGGATTACTGAAGGTAATAAAACAAGGGTTCAGCTAAATATCAAAAGTTTGCAGGCTCCTGTTTGTTAATTCATTTATAGATGGAAGCACAAGTAGGCGCAGGAATGAAGATTAATGGTCTGGTTAAGAGCCAAGTGGTGTTAACCTTGCGTAAATACTATATTTAAATGCAGAATGCAATAGCCACTGATTTGAATTAAGATTAATCAGCTAATTCATACAACTAAAAATAATGAAATTATATACACTCCTGCTCAAAAAATAAGAAACAAACACGAAAAGACGCGGTACACATGCAAAACGGTGAATTAAAACACACAATTTACATATGAAGTAGAGGTTGCATCGCCGAATGCAAACAGGCAACCAAAATTAGCATAAAACGCAATCCCGCGGTCACACCGCAACGCCTTAAAAGAGGGCTTGCCGGTCCATATGCTTCAGTTCTCAAGCAGTGATAGTTCTGCGGAATCCGAGATTTAGCCAAAGCGGAAGGCATGAGTAGAAGAAACCATTTGCACGATGTGATGCGTTGGAAGGCTGTCAGTATGTTGCAAGCTGGTGCAAGACAATCTGCTGTTACCAGAGAAGCTGAATGTGCATCGTAGTGTCATCCATAGGCTGTGGAACCATTACCAAAAGAATCAAAACGCCAGTAGAAGACGTGGGTCTGGACTCAAGAGAATCACCACAACGGCAGACGATCGCTATCTGTTGGAATGTTCCAGACTCCTGAGGACACTAACAGCGCTACAGCTTGCGCCACAGCTCTCTGGAAGACCCATATCCTTCCAAACTGGGTCGCGCAGACTGCATGAAGGAGGCCTGTTCTCACGACTACCTGTTTGTGCCTTTGTCCCAGCGTACGTCAGAGCGCGGTTGCATTGGGCCCTTGAACATCGCAGTTGGACACCAGAGCAGTGGGGCCACGTACTCTTTACGGATGATGAGTCTCGATTTAACTTCAGGAACGATTCCCGAAGGGCAATGATATGGCGAGAATCAGGGACAAGCTATCGGGGGCCAAACATCGTCGAAAGAGACCATTACAGAGGTGGCGGGTTACTTGTCTGGGCAGGGATAGCAACGAACGGCCGAACCGACCTCTACGTGTTCGCTGGGGGTTCCGTCACAGCTGTCCGATATCGCGACGAAATCCTACATCCTCTTGTGCGGCCTTTTATCGCTGCAATGGGCACCGACGTGATATTTATGGACGATAACGCCCGCCCGCATAGAGCACGATTGGTGCGGAGTTATCCGGAGAGTGAAACCATTCCACAGATGGCGTGGCCTGCTAGATCACCGGACATGAATCCCATAGAGAATGTGTGGGACATATTGGGAAGACGGAGTGCAGGTCGCAGTGTGCCGCCAGGCACCCTCCATGAGCTCCAACAAGCCTTACTACAGGAAAGGGCATTACTGCCACAACAAGCGATCAAGGACACTATTGCTAGCATGCCTCGCCGTTGTCAAGCATGCATTTCAGCTAAAGGGTATCATACCCGTTATTAGCGTGTGGTTCCCATTGCACATTCTGGCTACCAATTTGGGCTGTCGCGCCGTGACGGGCGTAATATATGTGTTTTGGTTTGTGTTTGCTTTATTGTTTGATATGTGGTCTAGTAATACCACACCTACCTCGTGTACAACTTTCACGCATATCCATTAAATAGTTTTTGTTATATTCCAAGTTTTGCCTTTGTGGCTTAGTTTTTGAGTAGGAGTGTAGAAAGAATGTGAACCCTGGAACGTTTTCACCCTGGAAACTTCACGGAAACGCATGCTTTTCCTTTAATGGGAGTCATGGTGTGAGAATGCATCTTGCTAGATTTTTCCACAGACCTCCAGATCTGTAGTAGCCTACAAACAGGCTCTTGTGCCTCAAAACACAAAACAAACCAAACCAAATCTCCAGACCTTAGAACCGGGGGTTGTTAATGCTCAAAGATACTAAGATGAAGTCTTTGAGCCGTTTGATTGCTTATTTTAAAAATGCTGTCGATTCTAGATTCATATTCATGGATGGTAGGTCGCCTCTGTGCAGAGTGTCAACTATATCCCTTAGGATGGAAACGATCAGTGCATCCATTGTGCTTCTAATTCAACTGGTTTTAACTCTACGGAATACGTGTAGAATATGTTCAGTGGACAGTTAGCAACTATTCAGCACCCATTAAGCTTCGTTTAGTATTGAAATGAACTCTCCTTGAGACTTGTATTTCTTTGAGTTCATAACTAAGTAATATCCTCATCAAAGTTATGAGAATCGTTTTGAAGCGTGCATGGCTATCAGTGGTAATTAAAGTGTTCATTTCTCTTTGAAGAGATTTTTTCGAATAATAAAAGGCAATATTATCTGGCTTCTATAGTTTTATTCTGGTATAACTCTATTATGTGCCATAGTACTGAGGTCTCGGCTCAGAGGCCGAAGAATTTCATGCTCGGAACTACAGTGTGTTCGTAAAGTCATGGTACAGTTATGAACGCTTATTGTGGTGAACAGAAACGAAACGAAACGAAAGGTTGAAACTTGCGCTACATTGGAAAGTATCCCAAAGAGTGTCGGTAGTGCAACGGTGTGCGCGCGCAGGTGATGACGCAGCACCACGCACCGTGCGGATCCGATTGTGACGTCAAACATCTAACCTTGACAATTGTATGCAGTTCCACAATTTCCAGAAGGTGTTATCTCTCAACAGCACGGCGCTCCTCCACACTACGGCAACATTGTCCGTGAGTTTCTAGATACAACATTCTCCCAGCGGTGGATAGACAGGGGTGCTATCATGGCATGGCCACCACTATCCACGGACATAACGCCATTAGACTTTTACTTGTGGGGTTATGTGAAGCAACATGCGTACAATGAACTTATCAACGACATTAATCATTTGAAACAGAGAATCACGGACGTTATTCACTCTGTTACACCAGACTTCCTTACCCGTGTGTGGGAAGAACTGAACTATCGTTTAGGTGGGTGTAGGGCAACAAATGGAGCCCACATCGAACTGCGCTGAACAGGTATGCAAACCTGGAGAGTTTTCCTTTTATTTGGTGAAGATGTCGCCTATCTAACTTGTTTCCTTGCTTTCCTGTGACCGGTCAAAAGTGCACCATGACTTCACGGACACACTGTAGATTCCGCTGAAGAAAAGTGGTGTATTGAGCCTGTTGCACGTTGAATCATACGTTGTGGGTCAAACGTCATCCCACTGGTGTGATAAGGAAGTTTTAGAGAGGGGGTGCCAGTTCAGCTGTCGTCTCTGTCACCTGATTGAGGCTCAAAATTACGAGATCCGTCCCAAAATAGTCTTCGTGTTGCTTCAAAAGTGGACGATAATATAACTAAACGATCATGCACCATATCAATGCTTCCTTCCATTCTGATTTAGAATTCCTTTTAAATATTCATAGAGATGCATGCTTGCCTTTTTGGTCACAAGTTTACACAGATGTAGAATCAGTCCAACAAATCAATAATCAACCATAAATGGCTAAATAGACATGACTCAACAAATAAAAAATTATCTTATATTAGAACATATACGTAGCATTAGTCCAATAAATCAGTTATTAGCCACGTAAGAAGAAGTGTTGTAATAAGATAGGAACATTGAGATAAACATAGAACATTGGTACATTGACATAGACCCGAGAAGGAATATTGACTCGTATGGTTCGTTTTTTACTACATTTATTTATCTGCAATGAGAGTATTGAATAAATTCTTGGTTTCAGTGGTTAGCAGGGATTTTGACACTCCGCTGTTTTTACGCCGTATAATAGTATCGGGTTCCTCAAACAAAAATTGAAAAAAAATTTAAATTAAAATCAATTATGTAACGCACAGAGATAGTGTGTGTGTGCAATTTTCAGAATCTCGTTCAAGAAATACTTTCATAGATGTGTAAAACTTCACAATTCTTACTTTCGATATTCGGTTCCAATCTGTTCGCCTGGAGAATTCGCTGCTGCTCTTGGCAACCTTTTGGTATTCCACATTTGTTTATTCATCTCTCCTAAAACGGCGCCCTAAGACAGCAGTAAAAAGCAGCTTCATACTTCTTATTAATAGCCTATCTTGTTCTTGTGTTTATTCTGTACCATGTTTCTTTCCCTTTTTATTCACGAAAGTGTTTATTATCCGATTTTTTCCTATCCGAACTTTTCATTAACTGTATTTGTGATTGTCAAACTTTCAATAATTTTCAATGAATAAATTCCAACTGTTATTGCAGCATTATATTTTATACATAAAACATTTCCATTAAGATTGTATTTAGCATTATGATAAAATTTATGTTTTTTAAATTAGTTGATGAGAAATACACAGCAAAAATGAAGTAATCTAAATTATTAAAGGCAACAAATAATTTAAAATCAACGAACTAAATCTGGATGCAAAGTAATAATAAACGAACACAAAAGAAATTATTATTAACGAGCGAAAAAATAACAAGAAAAATATCAACAATGATACTTGATACAACAACATGAAATTAAAAATATGAAATAAAATAATATATACACGGAAAGGATATTTATTTCGTTATTGATTTTTGCATTAAAGAAAAAAATCTCAATTAATGATGTCAATTTCATATCTCTTATTGAATTACACACAATATTTATACTTATAATTATGAAATTTTAAAATGCAGTTCTCAAAAAACAGTAAAAAACGGTAATATAAATCAGTAAAAAAAAATATTATGAAATACAAATCAAAAGTCCATTTATTATTTTAATTTGTTCAAAACATCAAAAAAATAACATGAGCTGATTCTAACTTCATTCATCATCATTTTATTAAAGGCTGTACCAATTAATTGATAGTTATTTGTTTTAGATATCAGAAATGAATCAAAAATTAAAAAGATTCGAAGATCTTATAAAGATAACAAATACCTATCAATTTTCTTTCGCTACGGACTTTCACCTTTGTAATTCAATAAAGATCATGTAACCATAAGATACAAATAAATCATTAAAACAACGATTGCGTAGAAAAGTGAAACGATGCACCGTTATTAAATTTCAAGACTAATTAGTTTTCTCTGGAGCTTGGCAAAAAATATTGCGCGTTATTGAATAAAAGATATAAAATTTGAATAATTAATTAAGGATTTTCCTCAAAAACAGGCTGAAATTGTCCACAAATTACATTAGTATAAAAGTATGAACTGTTTGAGAATTTTTCATTTTGTTTGTCGAGACAATTGAATTAAAGAAATAGAATGTATTAAAAAAACTTAAAAAAATAAAAACGTATTTAACAACAGCAATAATAATAAACATTGGACGTTAATCTTTAATCTTTGTAATGAACTTGATCATTAGTGATTCTTCTAAGATCATTAGCAATTTCTAGTGGTCTTTTATCAGAAAGGGAATGATATTCTATTCTATTCAATGAACAATATAGCAAGAAAGCATGAATCGACAGAAAGTACTGAACATATGAACGATTTTTACTGGAACAAAAGAACTGGAAGGCATTAATTCTTTTTTTTCTTGTTTGTTATGTTCACTGGTTTCAATAACGTGAAATTTGTACACGCTTTCTAATATCAGTAAAGTACTTTTACAATACTGTTAGGGATATATTATTGTGCATATGATAATATTTTTACTTAATTAAAGAGATATATATCTTAAGATGATATTTTTTACACATTAACTTGTTTTCATTGAAAGAATACTTTTGCTCTTAATTCTGTCCATTTTCCTAAGAATTTCCATTAAATTATAATAATCAATCAAACAGTAGATATGAACTATAAATGTTAAAGCATTTCTAAAAATCAAAATATTGCAAAACAAAGATTACAGAGTTTTGAATCATTATCTCTGAACTTCACTAATTTAAATCTCTCAGTACAGCAATTTTTTTTTAATTTTGAGCAATCGCACATCGAAATGTCGCTAATCATGGTTAATGTTTTAGACTAGGGCATAGAAACAAACTTTCAAAACAAGTTCAAGAAACTAGATTATATCATTATTGAATGTTCAAATTTTAACTGTTATAAAATGCCGTAAGTTTAACCCTCTGACTGCGTATCCCTCGATTTCAAGGGAATGGAAACTCGTCTGTTTTTTGCTACATCCTGCGATTTTCGCAAGCTAATGGGTTTACTTAGAACTTTTAAAACGTTGAATCATATTATACTAATCAAGGTCTGCATGTAAATAACAATTTGGTTGGTTCAAAGGTGTTTGAGCATGGTTTAAAACGTTGTATCTAAATAATAATTCAAAAAAATTATACAATCAGAGGGTTAAAGAATTATTTTTGAAAAAGCTAATTGGCACAGAAAACAATTAAGTCACTAAAAATTAAGAAAAGCAGGCTCATTGATCAGACGAAGCGAGATCTTTGTTTTAACTCGACCGCGCTGTATTTTGTCTATTAGTAAATTTAATTGTTACGCAATCAAGTCCAAACGCGTTATTCGATTTTCTTAAGATTTTCCATAAATGTTCCTTCTAATAATCATTCCTTCGTCATAAAAAACGGCGTATAAGGAAGAATTTTATAAATTAATTTTTTATTCCATTTCAAGATGGTGGCCGTTTAAATGGTTTCGATATGTTGGCGAGTTGAGAAGTATTAAACCATTTTAGTATGACGAAAAATTTAATTATAGTTTTGTTAATGCTGATGAAAGCAGACATTTAATTGCAATTTTGTGAATACTTACAAAGCAGGCATTTAATTGTAGTTTTTTTAATACTGATAAAAGCAGACACTTAATTGTAATTTTGTGAATAATTATAAAAGAAGGCATTTATTTGTAATAAAAAAGCAGAAAAAATTGATAAACGCAGAGACTTTTGTAAATAATTAGTATTCAAAAAAAGAGGTTAAACACAGAGACAAATCCTTGAGCAAGACTCTGATAGTTTCTAGACGAATGCACTTTTTATTTATAGTATAGACTTGTAACTTTTGCTTCAAGCGCAAGCTTGGCGTCGTCACTAGTGCTGCAAAGAAAGAAAATGAATACATTTTACCCCTTTGCACTCGAGAGGTGACTCTCAGTCCCCATTCTAGACGGTACATCATTTTGGCGTTTCTTGATTTCGAAGGTTAAAAAATTACATACGAAGTTGTAGAGTAATCTTTCAATAAAAATGAATCTACATAAACATATTTTTTACCTTCCAAAGCAATAATATGAGCTCTGTATATCAGTGAATAATTATGCATCTAATTACTTTTCCGAGTGCAAAGAGTTAAGGACAGTTTTGAATGCGGACAGACGTTCACACACACGGCTACGTTCAGCGGGACATTCGCCACTCTTCCAATCTGGAATTTTTGGAACACGGGAGGGAAAAACCTTTCGTCAGGGTGAAAAACCGATGAAAATTAGCATAGCGGAATGGAAGGGCCAGAATTCAGAATAGTTTGAAGTCTGATTGGAAAGGCCGGATGGCCTTCTGAAGACCTCGCTGCGAGGCTAGCGGGAAAACAACAATTCTGCCCAGATTGGGACCTCGCGTCGAGGCTAGAAATGAAACTCGGAATTTCCCATGTGGGGGAAGAAGAGTGTGGGTGGGAAAAATTCTGCAACTTTGAACCTTGTCTCGAAACAAACTTTGGAACATCCGTGAATGCTTTGTCTAATTTTTCGACTAAAATGGATGGGGAGAAAACCTCTCTTAGGACAAATGATATAGCTTAGCCTTCTCGTGAATGCCTAACGTTTTTGGCGGAAGATATTGTTCTCGTCAGCAACAGACATTCTGTAGAACCATTTAGTGATAGCTGGATACGAAATTTTGTTTTAATTACTATCTCAAGTTCCACATCATACGAATTTAAAGTTCACCGCAGAAGGAAAAGTGCTCACGTGCACATGAAATGCTCGCAAACACTTTTTCTTCGACATTTATAATAATTGTGTTGAAATTTCGTTGACTTTAAAATTAAATCACTTAACCATCGAAAACCAATTGTAACATGAGGGCTTTTCTTTTCCCTAGTTGGATGAAGTTGTAGTTAATATAAATTTATTTTTTTCTTTTACTTATGTTTATTTTCATAAATTTTATTTATGTATATTTTTTGTTTCACTTATATATGTTTATTTTTTATGGTGTATTCTTAGTTCATTGTTATGAAAGTGTCTTCCGCCCAAAATAGGTGTTTGTATTGTATGTGTATTGACATTTTTATATTCTACATTATTTTTTTATCGTACAGTTATTTGTATTGCATTTGAATCGAAATTTTTCTTCAAGCCGTCTCGTTACAATATTTATACCCTTTGGATAAGCTGGGTCTGCGTGGTAAATAAAATGCCAATTGTAACGGTAATGAGTATCTATAACAAATCTTAATAGAAAGAATTACAAGCAAATTTTGATGAGTATCTTTCAATAAAACTGTTTTTGCACAACTTATTTAACTTGACTTGTTCATGTTTGTAAAGATGGAATTTTGTAAATCATTTTTCACTCACTTCCTAATATTCAGGAGCTTTGAAATTTTGTACACTTATGTGCTGTCGATGATAATACACTATTTTAATATTATCAGAACTTTATTATCAATCAATCAATTAATTTAATTAAATTCCGATTCCATATGAGTGGTGCCACCTGGCAGTAAATTTGAGAAAGAAATGATTTTAGGATTCAATAATATTTATAATAATATATTATAAATTAAATTGTAGCAATGGATTCTGAAATAAATACTATAGAAAATAATTTAAAATAAAAAATATATTATCTAGTACATTAAATAAAAATGTAATTTTAAAAATTATTTTATTAAATTTATTATCGTGTAATATCTTAAATAGGTCAAACCAATCAATGACAAATTCCCGCTGACAAAATCGCATTCTCTGGAGATCCCTAAATTTTTCACACGAATTTTAACCCTTTTAGTGCCGAAGAACGATATATCGTTGTTCGCAACACTTGCGAAAAGTGCCAACGACGATATATCGTTGCGTATGCGATGACGCCTTACTATTCGAAGATGCGAATAGTAAGGCGAATATCTCAAAATAAATTTATAAAACGTTATAAATGGTTTTATTAATAGATTCAATTTATTAATAATATTTGGTTAATATATATTAATATTATATATTTATATTAATAATATTCGATTAATATTATAAGTTAATAATTGAATAATATTGATAATAATCGATTAATATTATAAGTTAATA
>BGPR01009100.1:0-59517 GCA_013235015.1 Araneus ventricosus
TACTGACATAATTCCAAAAATGACTCTTTGGTCTCATGTGAGGTTTCACAAAGTGGAAATTTATCAAAAACTCGAAGTCGATTTATTGAGGATTATAATACTTTCTAACATGCAGTAACTACCATGTTCAGCCTTGAAATGCTCGAGAAAAAAACGAAAACCGTTTTTTCATTTTTTTTAACAAAGGCAACGTATTTTTTTGAAAAAAAATACGTCAAAGTCGGCTGAAGCTCGTTACTGGTTTTGATCTGCTATAACTTAAAATCTTATTTAGAACAAAATGAAAATAAAAACACCGTTCAAGTTTTAATAATCACTTCACTAGTGGTGTGAGTTAATTCAACACATTTTCATGAAAAGAATTGCACTCCTGTAAAATGTGTTGAAACTTTCTGCATTATTGAGCAGAGGTCAATAACTTTGACAACAGCTTTAAGGGGAATCATTGGGAAAAATGACCTGAAACCAGGTAGAAACTCCAATAACATTAATAAATCCTCTTATAAAAAAAGTAATTAATATTTCAAAAAATGCATGTTATAAATTTCATCACTATGAAATCAGTTTGTTAACTTGTCAATGCTTCTGGTAATACTTGGTGGACTTACTTTTATACTCAAAATAACAATTTTGGATAATCTTCTAACAAGAAAAAGGTTATAATTAAATAAAGTCTCTATAAACTAAGTTTTCTGATTTTCCGAGGACTGAGGTCCGAATCGCCTCTATATTCTAAGTTCTACTGTATTTGACATACTGTGAAAGTAAAAAGCCGATGTACTTATTTCTTTGTATGTCAAGCAGATAAAGAATCCTCTATTATTTTCGTTACAAACAAAATTGTTAAAACATAATGAACTGAATTTTAATATTCTTCACAACTTACCATTGTTTAGAAGACTAGCATATCTGTAAACATGTTTTGCGAAGATCGTTAGGCGGCGAATGACGTTCCAATGGACCTAGAGATAAATTTGCTAGTAGTTATTTCAGGTATTGGTAATCACTGAGAAAAGTATTTTTTTTAAATATTATTAAGATTCATTTTAATCAAACAACTGAACTTTGAAATTTTTTATCGAAATTTTTTGATCTTATTATCAAACAAAACAGTTTTTGTAGTCACATTTTGAAATTTAAAAAATTAAGTTTTAGGATACGAATTTTATTTCCGTGTAATTTTTCAATTTAAGAGTGAAAACACAATTTTAAACTTAGATTTATAGTGTTGCAATGAAATTTGAAGAATTATTAGTGTATTTCATCAAATTTCTTTTCATATCTTACGTGCTTTGTGATGGCTACAATTTATTGGTGGATCTAAATTTCCCGGTGATGAAACACAGGGAAAATTCATTAATCAATCTTTGCCGTCTTAAATTATTGTACTCACATACACACAAATAGTATAACTTTTAACAGATATGATTGCAGGGCACGTTTAGAATTTTAAAGAAAATACTGAAATTAACTATTTATTATTGCGTTTTTTATACCTTACGCATAATCGCGAATAGACAGAACGAAGGAAAGTAAATCGTTTGTAGGAATTGGTTTGATTTACATTACATATCTAGAAATTCGTCACAACACCATGAATTTCATCCATCTAGCCCAATGAGTTTATAAGTTATAACAAACTATATGCAACGGATGGTAGAGAGCTAGTTTTTTTCATTGGCGGATTAATCAAAAATTTATCGCAAATCCACAAAGCTGTGCAAAGGCAAATACCTGTTTTTTTTCAAATAAACAATTTTGGAAAACCTGTCTAAAGGAAAGAAGTCATCATCAAAATCTAGCCTCTATAAACTGAGTGATTAAGGTTCTGTCAGCTAGGACAATTGGAGGTTCTACTCGTAACATCATACATTGTCTCCATGTCCAACCACCGGTTCAATTGCTGTCATAGCATCAGACACGGGGACATAGGGCGGCGTTCTGTAGCCAGCATACACAAGAGCGGTAGAGCCCATGTTTATATAATTATCTTACGGAGTGAAGATGGATGAATTAATTAGTTATATTAACTCCCCGCACTGAAAAAAAATTCTTGTCAAAACTACTGTGAATATGGTAAATTGTACTGTATTCTCTGGCTCATATGGAACACCATAAAGTGTTACTTGTGAGTTTTTAATGTAGCAGCTTAGGGTAATGACTTTATGGTAAAATAAATCAGAAAATATCGTTTATTTACCACTTGTTTGGTATGGAATTTGGTATTATTACTGCACACAAAGGTAATACTACCAAATAAGATATTTAAGTAACTTAGACCATTTAATTTGATAAATTTTCTAATTATGAAATTAACCCCTGGTTCTATTACCAATAAGATGATAATTTAGACCATTTAATTTGATAAATTTTACCAGAATAACTTGTTCTATTACAACAAGATGAATTTCTAGACCATTTAATTTGATAAATCTCTAACAGAATAACTCTGGTTCTATTACAAATTATCTGGTAAAATTTGAGATACGGTATGTCCATTTATAACAATGCCAATCGCATTAATATTTATTTATTTTTGCTTTAACCGGTAAAATTTACTCAATTCCTCAACATCACTACGATTTTGAAAAAGGCACGTTTGTAAATATACAAATGCCTGAGGCAGAGTGAAAAAAGAACTATGAAAATAAATACAAAACTCGACTCATTTTTACAAATTGTTAAATTTATTAAGTGATGTTATAATTACTAAAATTTATCATTTCTTTTTGGTAATTTAATTCCCTTTATTAATATACATAATATGCAGTGAATTTATTTTAAGTATTTAAGAAAAACAAAAGCACAGATTTCAAATCAGTCACAATTTATTGAACAGTGTATAATACTTATTAAATTTAGAATTGGTAACAATAATATAGTTCAACGTTTCACAAAATATGGTGCATGATAGTTGTCACCATAGCATGGTGAAACTGACTCCATCAACTGGTGCTTTGATTAATCCATGGAGGTAATACATTGAACCATGGAATGGCAATACGTTGAACCATGAATGTATATATATATGGTATAACCATATGCACTGTGCAATGTATTGACATAAAATTGAATTTATTAATGATTTCATATAAAATAAATCATTTCAGACGGTACAATAAATTTAAAATATTTATCAGTATCTCATACATTTTTCTGCAATAAAAAATTTGAAGTATTTATGCTGAAATTGGAATAAAATAATGAGTATTATATTAAGCTTTAATACTCAATTTGAAAATTTTGAGGAAGCATAAAACCACTTGGAAGTATCTGGAAATTTACAAATGCCTCTGACAATTTAATTTTACGGTGAAGAAAATTTTTATAGAATATTCAAACTGAATTTTTTCAAATATTAAAAAACCCAAGATTGCATTATTTGTTCAATTTCAGAAAAATGCTTCATTTTTCTGTAAAGATATGGAGAGTCCATGCATATAATGGTTTCCCATAAACTTTAACAATCAGGTATTTTCCCAATACATTAAGTACGATACATGTAGTTAGTTAAACTGAGATACTGCCTACTATTACTGTGAATTTTTTTTTGTTCATTCATGCAGTAATTTGTTTTAAATTATTAGTTTATTATAACATTTAAATTGCAAATTTAATTCAACTTTCAGAGAGATTAATAATTAGGGAAACTTTTAAAAGGAAAATCAAACATTTAATTTAATACTAGCATAAACAAACTTTTTCTGCTTCATTTTCAAATGGAACTGTATTTTCATTGAAACACATAATTTCTAAATTGCAAGCTTTCTATACAAACCTGAAAAAAAATAAATTCACAATGAATTTGTTCCAAGATTTAGCTTACTCCCTTCTTGATTTCTTTGAAGTAGCTTCCAATTTTTTCTTGTGTTTCTTTAGACATTTTCCTTGTAAATAAAACAAACGGATGCACGTAAGCATCACAAGGCAGAAGTGACAACTTCTAGGTGTATACTATATTACAAAAGTACTTGTATATTATAGTATTATAAATGTACGCATTTCTAGTCTGCTAAAAAACAATACAGCACATATTTTTTTACGATAATATATTAAAACAAGAACAATCTGAATAAAAATCAGATTAATATAAATTGCCAAATATAGTTTTGTAAATGTACCTCTTGCAATCTGTATTTGAAAATGTGTACAGTTCTACTTTATTTTAAACAACCTTCCTCTACAGACAATAACAATTGTAACGCTTTTAGATATATTTCCAAATAATTTACCAAGATTTGATTACTATGGACATTTAAATAGCAAGAGAACAAGATGGTTTATTGTATTTCAGAATGTACTGATAAATGCTTTTTGTTTTAAACTTTAACTTTAATCTTATTAGATTTTTTCATAACTGATCTCTAGTAGTACAACATCATTTGAATAAATCCAACACATGAATGAAAAGCTTATTTCACTTCAAAAAATTATTTTTTACAGGATTGTAATTGTATTGCATCTGCTACATTAAAAATACATAAAAATGAAGTTTATACACAAGCAAAATTATTTTATAGTAAATTGTTATATTCAATATTAAAAAATGCACAGCTTGAAACATTAAAGACATACATATATTATAATATATTTTATGACAATTCAGAACAACATATTTATCAACAATTTCAGAAAACAATCAGTTCTGACATGCATGCAAAAAAAAAAGTTTGTTTTAAATGAATTTTTCCATGGAAAGTAATGGTTTGTCCCTTTATCCTTCACAGAGAATAAATTAAGAAATCAATAATGTAATGTGCAGATTCAGTTATATGAAACATGAATATCATAATGTAAATGCAATATTATAAGTAAAAAATAAGTTCAAACGTAAACAAAAAATGAAGTAAAAATACATCAAAATGCAGTAAATGCAACACTTGAAAATAGCCGTCAACATTCTTTATTCGTAAGGAACTGTGAAAAAAAGTTGATATTGTTTTGGAGTTTGACTGCTTTGAAAATTTTTCACATTTATTCTTTGGGTTAAATAAACAATACTTGAATAACCACTGAATAATTATATCTGATAGAGGATAAATATCATCAAAATCCTGAAATTCTCAAAATTTTAATATCTTGAACTTCTTTCTAACTTGAAACATCCAGGAAAAAGAGTGCGTTGCCTGTAAATGTGTGACAAGCAAATTTTGCAAGTACCTTTCCTTAAAATTATTAGATTTTTTCAAAAACTGGTTCATCATTATGAAATCCAGAGACAAGGCACATTCTTGATTTGTAAATCAGACCATTTAATTCTACTTTTTTTTAGCTGAATAAAATTCTCACAGTCTGAAAAGTAATCGTGTGATCTCTGTTGAATAACTTGTTTATATCTACGATTTTCCCACTTATCACTGAATTCTTTTTCCTATAGGTCGTAAAGATCCAAATTATAATAGCACTGTAGCTGTTGATGTCTTTAGGCCAATGAGTATGGCAAATTTAGATTATTTTAATGCGTGCTGCCGTTTAAAATATAAATACTGCCTCAAAGCACATTGACCAGGAACGTTAGTGGGCCAAATGTAAGAATAAGTCGTGGATAATGTATTAAAGAAAATGAAATTTTAGGTGTAAATCTTAACAGAAGGAAATATCTTTAAAAAGATTGTGATGATTTTGAATCAAGTGTGACAAATGAGACACATAAGATAAATTGATTTTTGCAAGAACAATATCTACTATTTCTTTTAATGTTGATGCATGCAGGTTCAGAATCTGGAACACTTTGACCAATAAATAATGGCAGAAATCTCAACAGACTTATGTATTACAGCAATCATTTTAATACCTTCGAGAAGGCTCTGAAATTATGGTTGGTTTGTTAGCAGCATCATAAAACCCAAATTTTGAATGCTTGATCTTGCAATTTAATTGGTGATAGGGTTATATACTTCTTAACTATAAAAAATAATTTATAACGCAAATCAAATGGAACACCTTCTAGTAAATCATGCATTACATCTGGCGGTGGCATACACGTACGAAAATATTTAAAAAAAGTTAAAGGAAACCATAAACAGATGTATACATTGAATCCTTTGTTTACTAACGACAGATGGTGCTTATACAATTGTTTTGCAATGCTGTACAAATTTAGATTCTGTAAAATTATTCGTATCGCTTTTCATTTGGTTAAGTGCAAAAGCAACAAATAAAATTACATTTGTACTAAAATTAGTAACATAGCCACCTATTTGGTGAAGCAGCTAAATTTCTCACCTATTATAGAAACAATTCCACCTTAACATTATGAGGTAGTATTCCTGAAATAATTATTCCATCGGTGTTTCTTCTAATAACTTTAGGTCTTTTATCAGAGGTTGGAGAACCGTTTTAGATCCGGAAGTATTTTATATCTGAGTATTTAAACAAATTAGCTAACTGCATATCTTTCCTTGAAGAACGATACTGAGATGGGAATGTGTTTCCTAGTGTAAAATGAAATGCACCTATTTGTGTTTTGCTTGATTACCTCTAATGGGGTTAAAAAAACCATAAATTTACTCAAAATGAGAAAGTAAAATTTGTATATTTTAAAAACTGGTTCAAAGGGTTGTTCTTAAAATTGGTTCCATCATGAATATCTGACAAAAATATTTGCATTTTTACTTTCCGATGTAGATATTATACAATCTAAAAAACTTCATTACTTTTGCAAAAATGCTTGAATAGTTTTTATAATAGGTACATAGTGGTAGTTTGAACTTGAGTTGACTTGAGCATATATTTCACAGGTTCAAACTAAACCAAGTTTTCCTTCAGAAATTTTTTCTTGAGAATATTAAAATTTCATAACATTAAAAGTGGAATTTAATTACTCTCGCTGCAGGATTATTTAAACCAAGTTTAGAACCTTCATTTACATTGTTTTCTAAGAGTTTCTTACCATATAGACTGTTTAGTTAATGAAACAGAAATTCGTTTGATTCATTTACTGCATTTATTAATCTACAAATTGTAGAACTGGGCAGCAAAATTTTTCTTGCATTTTCGAAATAAATAATACAACATTTCTATTGTAGTCTGGATCAATATTGAATTCTCCTGAAATTTTCAACATGATTGGGAAATCATTTGAGAGCAGTTGTACCTGATTTCTGTTTTGACATGTGTTAAGATCTCACTTGAAAATCATTTAACACATAACAAGAGTGATACACTTGACAAATGTGACTTAAAAGAAGAATAAACTGCATATTTCAGCTGACAATCTTTAGAGGGCAGAAATAATATCGTTCCTTAAAAAATGTGAAATAAACTACACTTAGAAAAAAAAGATTTAAATCCAAATGTTCTATAAGTTAACATATTTGTATTTTTTAGTTTTAAATTCATCATGTTGATACAGGTGCTTTTTTAAATGACGAAAAAAAGTGGTAAGTATAATGAGACAACCGTTGAAGGCAAATATAATAAAAATTAGATCATATCTGTGAAATCAAATACAAATGAACATAAGAAATCTTTAGCACACAGCAAACTACAAAATAAATAACAGAAAATGACAAATACAATTTTTTTTTCAATTTGATATAACTTAAATGTTATGCTTAAGTGATATTCTTGCGATAAAGAGTAAGTGACTTGACTACACGATTCATTCTCGGATACAGTGCAGAAATTGTTGGCTTCGAATTTCCAACACTGCAAATCTCCTTCAACATCTGAGGTAACCTAACAAAAGAAAATTATGAAATATTGAAAAATCATTTAAATTATGAATAATGCCTTTAAGCCCTAAAAATAAATATGCAAATAAGTGCCCTATTAGTGCATTTTGAGGGGCTTCTGGGGAACCCTGAATAGAGCCGGGTAAGGTAAATGGGTTGTCAAAATATATGGCTTATAAAACATATATTCAAGATGTTTGTTCCGATTTTCATTCTCAATTGATATTATCTTGACTTTCATACCTCAATAGAGGCATTATTTATATAAATCCAAATTTCTTCCCACTGCAATCTCTCTGTATTAAAAATTTATACATTCAGTACATTTTGAACGAGCAGTGATCAGAGTTTTTAAAATTGTGCTATTTGTATAAATACAAATTCCATTAACTGTAATAAACGAAATAAGTTCAACCGTGTTCAACAATTTTCAAAATATTTTTTTTTGTTTTTTCTCAAAAATCCAACTATCAATTACAATTCTTTGTTATGAATAGGTAGACTTAAATCCATATGATAAATGATATGCGCATATTAATACAGAGATGCTTAGTAGCTTCAAAATGAGAACATTTTCAAAGCTCACTGTTATTAAAACTTCAAATAAAGCATTACATTTATTCTGCTTATATTTTGTTTGACAAAATTTTCTTATTGGATAATAACACCATTTTTATAAGTCTTGATCATGATTTAGAAAACGTGCCATGGTTTGAAGTACGACATAAGATTTTTTCAAGGTAATTTGCAGGGGAAGAAAATTTTGTTCCCAAAAGAAATAAAAAAAAATTATATTGTCTCAATCTTATAAACTGACACCTTTGAATACATGTGTCTTTCCTAGACCTTTGTGTTTTAGTGGCTCCACTTTTGAATCTTCTCTGAGATATATTGTTGATGCTACCCGTGAACGTTTTTTAAGAATATGTAAAACTAAATATATTTTAATGAAAAAAAGCGACGTTTTTTTTTCTTTCAAAGAAAAATTGATTTTTTTTTTCGTTGAAAATAATTTATATCTGAAAATAGAATTACAGAAAAATTTCGTATATCATACCAGAATTTTTTATATTTACATCACAAATCAAGTGAAGTAGGGACCCTCGTTGTTCAAAAAAGAAGTGAATCCAATTTCAAAAGTACTTAAACATAAATAAATGTATTTAGAGTTCTAGGTAATGTCTCTCTAAAAACTTCAGCCTTCTTTCTCTAAAATCCCTTATACTTGTGAGCAATGAAATTTAACTCTACAATGTACTTAAAACCTGAGTGGAAAAACTACCCAATTACTCAAAAACTATTGCATCTTAACATAGGTTAACTCTTCTTAATAAATAATTAACAAAATGAAAAACTGATTCAGATTTATATATTTATTTTGTAAATTAATAAATATAATAATTGGATCAAAATTAAAAAATGTTTCAATTATGTATCTGATATAATTTAGCAGCATATATTTAGAATATTATCTGGATATGTTCAAAATTATATATTGAACCTTATACATCTTATTTATTTCAATATTTTCTCATAACTATGTACCACTCTTAGTTACTGCGCATTGTTGTTTTCAGAGTTGTCCAGTAAAGAAAAGAGAATAGTAATTCTCCAAAATAAGATCTCAGAAAATACAGAAGACATGAATAGGAAATAAAGTAGAGACTTTTTAAATGACAGTTCAAGTTTAGGAGCTATGCAGATTATATGTCGATTATAAGTTGCTTACAATTTACTTTTTTCAATTCCTTTGAAAACTATAAATAAATGCATAGATATAAAGGAAAAAATCTTAAACACAAAAAAGAATTATACATATTCCACCCATCCATATTCTCCTTCATAAAAAATATATAATTTTAGATATAACAGTTTTAAGAAGCACAGTATAAATAATAGAAAGATGTTCAAGCAGAAGGAACAAAACGTATTAGAACATTCTTTCAATTTGTTCTTATGATAACTTGATTTTTGATAATTTTCACATTATGCATTTATGCAAGAAGTTTACAACAGTGAATACAGAAAAAACAACAAAGTTGAAGAAAGAATTGTGAAAATACATATGCGTTAACATAAAAAAGCAGCTAAAAATATGTTATTCGCTTGTTAATTCGTATTAATTTAATACTTTGCCGTTTTCGACTACATTGACAAAAATCATCTTTTTCTGCATCAGAATATCAAACAAATGACCAAAAAATGTGCATTTTAGAAACTCACCATTAATCTCCCTTCTTCTTAAGGTTTACAGTAAGAGTGTGAATAAAGGTGTTCATTTAATGCTTAATCTAATTCTATATGAAAACATTTGTTTAAAATTTGATACTATTTTAACTTTGCAAAACTAAACTAAAAGACAAGATTACATTCTATAAAGTACAAACTATATTCCTCTGAAAACAATCATAATATATCTTTTACAGTCCCATTAAATAATTAGTTTGATTTTTGTCTGAAATGCTTGAGTACCGGCATTTTCTATGAACAAATTTGTAAAAATAACTTATTTTCAATACACTGTAATCAATCAAAAAAATTCTAGAATACATTTTAGTATATTTTTACAAATTCTCTTCTACACAACAATTAGCTACTCAAATTATTTTGTTACTACAATTGGGTACTAAAGTATTAAGAGTTATATTAAGCAAATTAATAAATCCTAGACATCAAAATATCAGAAAAAAAAGGAAAAACAAACCCCACATTTAGATTAGATTAAAAAAATCTAATTGTTTTAAAAGTCCAATAAGGTATCAAACACTCATCCTAATGTTAATAATTATAGGGTAGATGATCCAGTTTTGGCAACCTTAAGAGAAAATTTGAAATGGAAATTTCACAGTGGATGACTGTTTAAATCATACTATTCTTTTACTACTACTATATATACTATTCTTTAGCAAATTTATTGGCTTTCTGCTAGTTATGACATATTTCTGAAGAATATTTCAGATTTTGAGTTATTAATTTTTTTAAATAAATTACCCAATTTGCACTCGAATTGGTTTTGGCCACCTCTATGCACCAGTTTTGACCACACTAATATTATATTCTTTAACAGACATTTTAATGAATTTTAAGTAAAAATAAATCATTTTATGCAATATATAGTTTAGTACATTATTTTCTGTTATTTTAAATGTGATTTTTTGAGGAATTTATAAAGATATGTAAAAAATTTACTCTAAACTGATATTATTATTAGCTGCAGATTTCAGTTTAAAAAAAAATAAACAAAAAATGCAGAAAAGAATAATTAATTTGTTGTAAAATACAAACCATAATTTAATTTGGCTGATAAAATACAAATTATATGCTTGTATAATTTTTTTTTGATAAAATATGAAAAAAAATGGGGAGAGGAATAAACTTAACATTGCAAAAGCATAAATTTTAAATCTTACAAATCAAGAATTTGCAGTATTATACTCACTCAACAATATCCACAAATATGTATTTTATAATTTTAATCATACATTAATCAAATCTATCAATCATTTTAAAATTAGAGCAATCCATGCATACAAAAAAAAAAAAAAATATTCCTCATCATTCGAGTCAGGGTTCCTCAAGTTGAAATTTTCTAACATAAATAAGAACATTCAAAATGGAGATGTTTTTTGACATTCCATTTTGAATGGTCTTTTACCAACTTTAGATAGTGAGTAGCAAAAATTTTTTATGGAAATGCTACCTGCCTTCTTATTTTAATTGAGCCATTATTATAAAATGAAAACAAACAAACTAAATCAGTTACTTTTATTTTGTAGAAACAAACTAAATTAGTTGATTTTATTTCATCCAGGAATTTTAAATTTATGTAATGGTTTAAAAACATGTGGTTGATGAGGTGTGGCCAAAAACTGGCACATATAGTAAATTTCCTCAAGTACTAGTTTTGCCACCGCCCATTTAATCTTAAAAATAATTAATTTTGATATGAAATCGAATAAAAGAAAGCTTACTCAATAACCCTATGGGTAATAAGTTTGATTAATCATTTAATTTGAGAGCTTATTGATGAAAAACTGCAAAATACTTGTTCCTTAACAAAACCTTAACAGTTGTGAGTTTACAATAAATGCTCATGCATTTAATTTTTTTTACAAATCACATGTTTGAGAAAAAATGAACCAATCAGATTGAAAATAGTAAAATAAGGATTGTTTAAAGCATTTGAATGTTTTATTATTGATTTGAAATACTGGTTTAATTATTGAAAAACATATCCAATGTGGCCAAACTGGCAGGGCTAAAACTGATCACACTACTATTAAAATACTAATAAATCAAAATACAAGCTTTTGATCAAATATTCCCATATATTAAACCGACAACCATTAATAGAAGTTTTGCAATGAGTAGAGATAAAAAAGGAAAAATATTGCAGCAATGTAAATATATTTTAGAATACAAAGCTCATAGTGAATAAAAAAGTCTGTCTTTAAAAAATGATGATATATAAAAAATATCAAATTATTTAACTTTTGCTTTTACCATTATCTGATGTAACAAAAAAACTATTGCAAATTGAATAAATTTGACGCATTCCTTTCACCATACACATGAAAATAAAATTAAGCATATTCTACATGTTTGTAATAATTATTAATAACCTAGTATTCATAATCTTAATTTTAAAAAAAAGTAAAATTTCGACATTTTATTTGTGAAATGGTAGCAAAACGAACTTAAACTTAATTGACTTATGAGGGAAAAAGGTATTTAAAAATAAACGGCAATTAAATATTAAATTATTGGTAGAACATCGATGAAGAATACATTAAATGCATTAAGGAAGTGAACAAACATTTTAGTTTTTTTTCACATCGTAAAAACAGCTATGAAAAAATGAGCTAAGAAATTTGCTAATTATTTAAAGATTTTACGTTTAATTTATAACTAAATGTAATGGGGCCTGAAGGCCACCGACTCGGCATAAACAAAAAAAAAAAAGTTTAATACGAGGACATGAAAAGAAACTACAAATAAAGTATTCTGTGAACATTATATATGCATATATTTATTTTTTTTTCTTCGACATCCACACCTCATCTAAGAAGACAAATTTTTAACTTTCAATAAATGAGAAATTTATTTAAATACATACCACAAATACTTAAATGATATATACTTAATTCAACATTACCGAAAAAATGAATTCAAAATAAAATTTAGTACTTACCAGTGAACTCCTGTACCAGTTCTCCAGTGCCTCTTTAGCTTTAATCCAAATACCGCCAATACGAGAATGTCCTGTCATGCTAAACATGGCCGATGAACAGAAAGATGCGGCGGCACTTGTTGGATGGAAGTAGTTAAAGTTCTTTCCTCAAGTATACCAATAAATCACTCAAAAATAAGGACATTGATGAAGGTTTGAAGTGTGAAACGATTCTTATACCCGGATGGATCAATCCATAGTGGCGTCTGGTTTTATGTATCTGTTTAGTGGGTTCAGTTTCACTTAGTGATGAAAGTTTCTGAAATGAAGTTATATGAAGAGGATTAACATCTGGCATGATAAAAAAAATGAATTCACTCAATACCATTGTATTTGTGGTGCCAGAGGTTTGAACATGGTCAAATTACCAGACATATGGTAAAATGAACGATACTGAGGAATAATCTGGTAATTTTATCGTGATTCTCGTAAAAAACGAAGTATATGGTATGAAAACTGCTTCGTTGATAAATTAACTTTTCAGCGTTGTAATTTTACTAAACATGTTGGTAAAAGAGCCGGCACTTGAAAAAAACCAGAAATTCGTAAACCGTTACCAGAACGAACAGTAAGATTATTAAATAAAATGATTTAAATACCGTAAATTTGTTATTATCACCAGAATTCTGGTTTTATTACCAGAAATGCCATTACCATACAAATATGGTTTTTCTGCTGTGAATTTTTTTTCTCAGTGCGTAACCGAGAAACAGGAGGGCTATTATTTTTTGACGGACCTCGTTATTTTAAACTGAGTTCAATAAAGAGTCGATTTTGCACCACACACGGGAGAGAGCACTTTGATCAATTACGTGCGAAAGGGCCCATACACGGCGGATCGCCTTCAGTGGCATCGGGTTTCGAACTCCAGGTCCTTTCCGCCGCGAAGTCGAGAGCTTATCACTATACCACCGCGGTCATCGGAAATGGTGAAATCAACTATTATTGTTTCAAAATAAAGTTATTAAAATAATGATCTAAACTTCCAATTTCTTCGCAAATTGTGCGTTTCAGTCTAACTACTATTTGCATAGAGATTTGCGAAGATCGTTACGCACAGAATGTGCAACCGAAGTGGCACGCACTAAAAAAAAGTGTTTTCAAAATTTTGTTTAGATTTTGAACAGATTTAAAAATTAATTTAATTTAAAATTTCTACAATAATTTTGGGATATATTGTCTGATAAAAAACTCTTTTTGAACCATTTTAAAGTAAAAAATTAAGCTTTTCAGTGATACACTCTATTTTCGTGTATTTTTTTTTATATTAAGAAATCTTTAAAAAAATGGTTTCTAACAGAATTTGTAACGGTATTTTATTGTTGTATTGAAATTTGAACTAATTTATTATTTTATTAAATTTTTCCGTCACTTACTTTCCACAGTATTAAAGCTATGGGGAATGCTTTCGTTGAAAATAACTCAGCAGGAATTTTCTATTTTTGTACATATTTTTTCTCTCAATATACATTATTTTTTTAATAGGAGTGTCCGTAACAAAATTTTCAAACACTTTCTTTTTAAAACTTTTATTTTTAATTATCAATATTTTTCCAAATAGATATTTTTGTCATAGTAGGACGCATAACTCCTTCAATAACGCATATTTTGATAAAAAACACAAAATTTTCATTAACTGTTTCTCCATCACTACAGTACTTTCATGTGCAATCTCCGGTTTAGTTTGTCTTTTGATTCATACGGTGTTATACGTCGCATTTCATGCAAAGAAATCGCATATCAAAGGAAAAATATTTTGGTTCTAGAATTTTAGGTTTGAAAGATTTTAAGATTCACCTTATGAAATTGCAGGAAAGCTATTGGATTTTGAAAAATCGTAGACGTCAGCAATAAGTTATTCTAGTACAAAAAATTTTGCATAATTTCACGTTTATAAATGAATACTATATATAATTTGTCAATACAATAATATTAAATTACAACTATTTTTATTTTCAAAATATTTATATATATTTTACAATTTCTACGAACTTTATTGAAACCTATGAAATTTAATGATTTCAACCTATGTGAAGTACAGTTAGCTTCTTTGATGGTGGCTATTTCCGTCTCCAAGAACTTCGCCATATGACGTGTGAATTAGAGTTTCTACAAAAATTTTGTAGGCATGCGCATCATTCTCTGAAATCGAGCACAGAAACAATAATTCTCTCCACAAAATTTTACTAAACATTTTTTACATACCCTAACCAAAGGGACCTCCGATCCCTATTGTTACTGCGCCTACTCCTAGCCCTGGCTTTCTCTGAAACTGACTCCCGCAAAAAAGTTTTGTCGTATTCTTGAGTAAACCTCACTAGTCCCTCTCTACGTACCTACAACGGCTGTACTTAGTTTTTTGTGGCTCCAAAATTAGTCCGAAATGGAGTTTTAAGAGGGAAATGAAAATATAAATTTTCGACTACAATAATCTGTTTCATGTGAGTTTAGTATTGGAAACCAGTTTTCGAGTAGTGTGACCGAATATGAGATGTGTGGAGTAATCATGAATGTTCTACAGATGTACGTTCCATTGTACCAGGAGCTACTAATTTGTAAATAAATTTATTTCATGGGTAATGGTACATCAGAAATTTTTTTTAGAAAATCTTATTTAGATTTTAGAAATTAAAAATAATTGAAACTTTCTAAAATGTTTTTATCGATAATATTGATGTATTATCGCGAAAACCTTCTTCAATCATTTAAAATTCAAGAACTGCTTTTCAGGGACACTTTTATAGTTTACATTAATTTCTCATAAGTTTTTCAGAATTAATTTTGTAATCACAATTTGTAACAATGCCTTTATTGTTTTAATGAAAAGTAAAACTTTCTTTATTGCCTCCATAAAAACTCTCACCTCGTTAGGCTTTTGCCAATGTAAATGTTATAGTAATAATCTTCTTTTCATTAGACATTGGTGAATAAAATTTTCATTTTTGTGTATTTTTCCATTGTAAATATAGGAAGTCGTAGTAGACTGATACCCGAACATTGATGAAGTCCAAACTTTTTGAAGATCGAGAACCTTGATATTCTCACATCCCCTCACATAGATTTAATTTTAACCCTTAAACCAGAGTACGTTTTATACTCAAGTTTAGTGAAAAGTTATTTGGTGAAACACCCAGGCCGCTAATCTTCCGTCTAAGTAATTTTACCTTTGTACATGCTGTGTGATTTCTTACAATAGTTACATTTACTTTTACTCCAAAGGTAGAAGAAAATCAATTTCTAAATTGTTTTAAGCTTCTTTAAAGGCGTTTAGCGTGGATTTTGGTGTGACTCACTTGTTTTACGTAATTTGGCCTCTGATATAATCGACTTGATTGATATAATCGACTCCAAAGGCTGGTGAACCGTGTCTCATTATGTGTCATCTGCTCTTAAAAGCAGCTACACATGCTGGAATATCGTTCTGAGAAAAGGAAGAGATGCAAAATGAATAACAAAGTTACTCTTCAAAATATTCCTCACATTAAGTCCTTATCAAGATCAGAACAACAGTTACAAAAGCTGATCATATTAAATGAAGAGGTTGTTCGCCAGGAATAAAAATTTCAATTATGCGTAATTTGATATCCATTGCTCCATTAACAAAGAAATTTTAAACTTAAATTATAATGGACATTTCACCATTGTTCTTTCTGTGGCCCCTGCATCTGTATTGTCTGTTCTGTAAGCAAACGTTCCTAATGAGTCAAGTAATATCCGTACATTCCAACATCTACTTGTACGTAATTGCATAAATAATTCTTTCTTATTCCTCACTCAAAAGATGTATCTACTCAAATATTAAAATGGTGGTGTTGCGTATTTAACATGCATCAGCATGTTAGCTGATTAGGAAATCAAAAGCTGACAAAATGAATTAGCACGTATCATTCATAATCATTTAGCTTAATTTAGATATATTTCTCGCAATATTAGAAGATTTTACTCTAGATTTCATAGAAAACTGATGAAAACAAAAAAAGTAAAAAACCTTACTAGGATAATAAGTTAGCTTTCTTTAAAATGGAAGAGAAAGTATAATTAAATATTTGCTTAAATAATGAAATGTTTCAATTTCATTGAAACAATAAGTTTTATCTGAAAAGATTTTACGAATTTTTTTTTTTAAATTTAGGAGAAAGTATTATTATACGTCATCCTTAATAGATATCATTGTATATCCCATGGTGTGAATATCGGTTTTGTGCTATATTTTTTCATAAGTCTGTTTTTTGCTATATTTCCTGTTGTTCTATATATCCAAAGAAAAACGCTAAATTTTCCTTAAATTTTAATTAATTAAATTATTAAAACGGCTTCTGAGATTCAACACTCCAAAGTATTTTACACATATAAGACAGACACATCTCCTTTATTATTAATAGAGATATTAATTTTTAAGGCATTATTTTCACTTTCAACTCTCATTGGAAATTTTGAGCCTATTCATCATCATTGTTTATATTTCTCCATGAATATATATATATATATATATATGTAGTGTTAGGTTATATCACTTACTCTGGAAACTAGATAGATACAAATTCATTTTTAGGAAAAAATACAGGTGCTTTTTATGCCATTTATGACCAAGTCTCGCCTTGAATCCACTCTTGATTAACAAATTATATAAGTAATGTGTATTAATTTTGATTATTACTGCTGGTACAATTATTATTCAGTTTGCAAAAAAGAATTCTAGTCAAATTCTGTCTTCCCCTTTTATAACTTTTAATATACATCTGCTGTAATATACATTTAAGACATTGTTTTCTGTAAAATTGAACTATTTCTGTTATTTGCTCAAAATAATTATATTAATTACACTAATATTATTGAGGAAATAGCACTACAAATTCCTTCTCTTAAATATGCATATTTTCTTCATAGATACACAAAATTACCTTTCATAAACTATTTGACTCTGCCTAATGTGCGCATAAGGACGTCATTTTACCTGTAATTCTTATGTAGCTTATCCATCCTCGATGTCTTACAACGCCATCCATCGAATTTAGGCAACGAAATTGAATGTCGACCAAAAGAATATTTTGATTCTTAGAATTTATAAAAAATATTAAATGCATTTGAATGCGATATATCCAGAAATTCCAGTAAGGTAAACTATAGGACTTTCGAACAAAATTTGATGTCAGAAATGCGTTGCAGTCGTACTGAACCCAGTTTTCTTTAATTCTAAAATTTGAAAGATCAGTAATAAAATTTTCACAACAATATTAATTTACCACTTTTTATTCCATGAATTTTATATATATATTTTTGAATACCTATTTTTTTTACGCCGTAATTGTTATGCTAATAGGAATGTTTATTTAAATACGGCTAGCACCTATGATGCCGGCAAATATCAGAATGTTAAGCCACTGTTATCTTTTTTAACTAGAATCGCTTCTCGTAATGAGGCTCTCATAGATTTAAATGCCAAATTTTCATGTAAACGAATAGTAGTCTTTCTCTGCATGCTGCTGTGTAATGTAATCTCTTTACACAAAGTATACATTGGTTGAAATGTATATGCATGCTACAATGTGTTCTACTAGAGATCTGAAACTCTTACATGTTTGATTTTAAAAAAGGTTTTAAAATCTACCGCAGAAAATCTAATGTCTTTCTTTAGTTTTAACAATGAATGTATTTCAAAGCCGATGTTGTCCCTTGGGGAAAAAGAGGGATATTCTTCCAAATTAAAAAACATAAAACATTTAAATACCTTTGTGTAAATTATTTTGTTTTATTCTTTCATCTATTATTGAATATCATCTTTGTGGTTGATTTCATTAGATAGATGGTAAAATGAAAATGCATTTATTTTATGAGGCAGAATTCATCTGAAAGAAACTTCTACGTCTTTCTTATAAATAAAAGTGTATTAATCAAACAAAGAATTGAAGAATAAAAGGTTTTGATTGAGGTATTATAGTTGTTTGTACTTCTTCTTCTGATTCTCTTTGTCTTAAAAAAGTTCTTCAGTCTTATGTTGTCAGTTGATCAGACTCTATTTCTTTTGGTCTTCTTGACCTCATTTTAAATAGTAAAACCTGCAAGTACTACTCACATATTGATAAACACATTTTAACAAACTCTTTTATTAGTTATCAAACTTCAAACGTCCATTATTTAAACAGTTTTGATAAGTGTAATTTATAATTAAGTAAAGTAAAATACCATTTTTTATAAAACACATTTTGATTATTAAACTAAAAAGTATTTTTTATATATTTTTATTATTTTCTACTTTTTAGTGTGGGATTTATAAATCAATATTGATAACATTATGGACTTTTTATATCAATTTTTCCTCAAATTAACAAATATGTGGTGCGACTAATATGAAATCAAAATTTAATAAAATTAACGGCCGATTAATTAATGAAAGATAGTTAAGTTCTGAAAATATTAAACTAATGCTCAGGCAAAGAAAATAAAATAGCGCACAAAATTTCAAAACTCCAGTACGTCAGGAAATATCTATTACAAAAAATTCCAAAAAATGCTAACATGAAACAAATCAAGTTAAATTCATGAGTTAAATAATTTTTTACAAAGAAAAATCAACAGGAATATTCAGTCTTCAACTTTCTCATGCATTCACATAGTACGGGTGCGTATTGTACTTAGTTTTAATGTGTAGTGACGATTATCTAGTATGTGTATTGGTTCCTTCGCTTTAACCATCTTGACCCAAAATTTGGTACAGATGTACAAATCTATTGTTAACACATATACCAATGTTCATTTTTCTAGCTCGTTCAATTTTTTTCACCTATTGCTTTTATATAAACCCGGACAGTCAAACAAGAGACCCTCCGACAGATAGGATCCAAAACCTGACAATGAACGACTATTGTGGATAAAAAATATTTAAACTCACTTTTCTAGCTTCTTGGGGTTTTATAGGTTTCACATGCCTGTATCACGTTAACAGACACAGAGTCAAAATTTTGACGGATTTGGTATAATATTCAATTACAGCTCTGAGAAATCGATGATGAACCCATATGTATAAATTCCTGCATCTAGTCCATTGCGATTTTAGGCAGAAAGAGTTTTAGGATTGTGTCCAAAATTTGACTCAAATCTGTGAATTTTGTGTAAAGGAAACGGGCCGATTTCCATTGCCCGCTGTCATAATTCCAAATCTGATTTTTTTGGGCTCAGGGAGGTTTATAATGAGATACATAAAATTCGAGGTCAAATTTTTTTAGCATTCATAATTATTTATTATACAACAGGACATCGATCATTCCTGCCTTTATCACCCAGAAACTAAATCTCTGTTTTTCATTTTTTTAATAAAGTTAATATTTTTTTTAGAAAAGAAAGGTTCAAAGTTGGCAAGCGGTCTTCATCCGGAGGTAATCTTGTATTACTCCTGTAGATGTTATTTAGAAAAGATAAAATAAAATAAAGTTTCCTAATAAGCACTTCGATAGAGATGAAAGAAAAGTCCATGCACTTTCATAAAAGAATGGCACTGTAAATATGTTGGTAGCTTTCACGTTATTCAGTGGAGGTAAATATTCTTTTGGCAACATGCTGAAAGAATCTTTGGTAAAGTGCAAAAAAAAAAAAACCAGCGAAAATCAATAACATAAGCGAATGAACTTAACAAATCTATTTAATGTTTCAGAAAATGCATATACGAACGATAACGAATAAATAAGTTGTTTTGTTAACTGAGTGGTATGGTATTTTTGGACTTATTTTATAATTTCAAATAAGTATTTCGGAAAATCTTCTAGAAATGGAAAGAACTCATGATTAAGTTTAGTCTCTGTAAACCGATATTTCGACTATCGGAGGTGATTAAAGTCCCAATCATCTAGGATCATTGAGGTTCTTCTGTACTACGTACACAGAAATCTAAAAACCTATGCTTTAATGACTCATTTGACTAGCAGATTTAGGAATCCGCTGTTATTAATAGAAAATAAAGTTATCAAAAATACTGAACCAAACTTCAATTTCTTCTCAAAATTAAAATTATTTCGAGACTAGTCATTATCAGTAAACAACGTTTCGCCAAGATCGTTCTGCACAGGATGCAACTTTCTCTTGATATAGAGATACTAAATCTGCATGTAGTTATTTTTATTTTCATTTTGCGTTTACTACTTCTTTGGATGAAAAGTTAACACTTAAGAGAGATTTTCAAATGTTATTTAGATTTTGAATGGTCGTAAGAAATAATTCTACATTATTGATTTTTTTCTAATAATTTTGGATATATTATCGCACCAAAACCTGAGTCATTTTGAAACTAAAAAAGAAAACTTTAGGTATTTCTTTAATTTTAATAAATTTTTCAAAATTCAATATTAATCACAATTTGTAACACTACTGTTTATTTGTCCAATGAAATCTGAAAAAATTTAATGTTTATTTAAGAAAGAAAAGATTTAAAGATTTACTGTTCAAAATTTATCACTCATGAATTTCGCCAATGATAATGTTATATAGTAAATTAATAGTAATAAGTGAAGGAAAGAATCCATGAATGAAGGGCTTTGAAGACGTAATATTGCTTAGTATTTTAGATTTCATGTTGAAAGAGTGCTTGCGTCAGCTGGAAAGTTTCTTCATGTTTTAAATTTACAACCCTAGGGAGCCTCATTGCGCATTTATTTTATAATAACAAGTTGTTACATCTCATTCAGTTTATCAAATTGAACAATAGAACAGACAGAATAGAAATTTCTTTCGTGTGAAATTCCCTTCTTTTACACACATACATTCAAATACCACAAATGTAAAACTAATTAACAGTATAATCTGGAATTATTTAAGCTCAATAGGACCGAAATAACCCTGCAAACGAAACTTGGTTAATAGAGACTAAACTTTAAATCAAGACTGATTTCTGCTCTGACAAACTCTTCCAGAAAATTTATTTCAAATTGCAAAAATAACAAAATCCACAACCGCGCATTAACATCTTTAATGTGTAAACTCTTTAGTTAATTATTATCTAACTTACAAGCAATTTTCGAAATGGTTTCGGTAAGTGTAGTGCCAATAATGGAAGTTTTCACACCTTATATCATTATTTTAAAATCCTTATTTATTTTATTAATAAAAAGATGAAAAACGTATTTCTGATAATCTGTCCTGAAGCAGTTCTGTCAACATAGATATCGATTGTTAGAGGCTCGAATAATATTTACTGTATCTGATTTAATCTTAAACAAATTCTCGTCAAAGGAGCCAATCTTGTATCGTCTGTATTTTCTTAAATGTGGCCGCGTTTATAATTACTGCCATATTAAGAGAAAGTTTATTTTAATCTACCATTTGTAATGATGATTTAAGATACAATCAAACGATTTTAAAATGGCAGACAGAATTACAAAATGTGTAATTAATGTAATGGGAAGTTCTGAATTAGTACATTTTCTTTAGAAAGCCTTGCTATTTCTAGCGCGTTAATATTTGATTTTTACGGAAGAAAACACCCTGAAAAAGGGTAACTATAATTTAAAAGCACACAATGCTCTGCAAGTATATATGAAAATTATCTGGAAACTTTATTAATTACTTTTTTACTCATGAATAAATTCTCCAAAGGAAATCACCAGATGACCTGCGCTTTTTCAGTATTCACTAGTCAAGCATCTTCTTGGTCCTAATTTCTGTAAGGCTTTAAATATTGCCTCCAAAAAAGACATGTTTGTATGTCAGTAGTCTGTAAAGATGTTCGTGTGATCCACGGCAGGGTATTCGTGTTGGCAGACTCCACAAAAATGTTAGTGGGATTCGGATATTTCTCTAAAAGTTATTTTCACTAAACACTTTTCTCATCCGAACGTGGATTTGCTGTGGAAATTGCTGGATTTGGGGAAAATGTAAATTGCTTAAGAATGTTTGCTTACAAAAAAACCATTTCAAAATTAAGAGAAGTTAAGTTATTTTTAAAACACATTTTGATCAGAGACTGAATATTAGTTTTTTTTTATATTTTACTATTTCAAACCTTTAATCTTTAATTTATAAATCAATATTATACACAATATGGATCCGTAAATGATTTCTTCTGAAATTCACAATCATGGAAAAGTGACTAGAATGGAATCCAAAATTTAATAAAAAAATAACTGAATGAGAGCGATAATTTAGTTCTTGAAAATATTAAACTGGTGTACTGATTGGAAATACAATATGCATAAAATTTCCAAAAAACTCTAGCATCTGAGAAAGTGACTGTAATATCTATTACCAAATTCCAACATTGCAAACATGAAAACAACCAGTTAAATTATTTTGGTTTTTTATAAGCATAAATCAGCAGGAATGTTCCTCCCATCAACATTCATTTGCGCAGTATAGGCGCGTTTCTGTTGTAATAATCTTTCAAACATAGCGTTTAAAACTGGAATTTATTTTTCATTATTTGTCTAAAATAGTTATTATTTTGAGACACTAGGACTACAATTCTTCAAATATGCATATTTTCTTAATAAAATTTCTTGAATTATTTTAAGAAATAATTTACCTTTTCACTATCGTAATTTGAATATGTGCATCCGGCATCACTTGTCTGAAAATGCATGTAGCGCCTTCATCTCTTAATACATAACCTCAGCTATTATCATCTACATAAAATCATTTGTCGAATATACGCAACGAAATAGCATATCACCCGAAAGCATATTTGGTTCTTAGAACTTTAAAATATTAACTGCAGTTTGAATATAATATGATACACACAGAAAGAGCACTAAGATATTGAATATTTTTAAAAGTTGTACATATTAGCAATATTTCTATTGTGGTATTAAAACAAATGTCCTTAACGCTTTTAACGATCATGCCATAATATGTTTCCACTAATTCTTTCTTTCATTTAGAAGCACTTATATAATTTTCTAATTGCCTTTGAAAAGTTGTTTCCTTTTTTTTGTTTCGGTGATATGTAAATTACAGCTGGCGTCTGATGCTGGCTATTATAAATAGGAAATTTAGTTGTAAATCTTTTATATTAATTAAATTTGAATGAAATTTCTTCAACCCAAAGATTTTTCCGATAATTTTAGTTTATAAATGCTGATGAGAAATTTTCCGTCATACAAATAATGTTTTCAAAATTTTAAGGATCCCAATATTCTGTAACCATCTTTTATTTAGATCATAATTCATAGTTTAAGAAGACAGATTTCAAATAAAACACGGCTTGCTTCAAGGAACAGAATTTCTGAAAGAATACTGATATGTATCCCCATTTTAAAATATCACATTGCACCTTTAAATAGATGTAATAGAATAAATTACTCTTTTTTTATCTTGGCAATTCCCTGTTACTGCATACTACATCAGAATTTGAAGTCAACTTTTTTCAAATGTATTAAACTGTTTTTCTTTAATCGACATACAAGCATCAAGGTCGTTGCTTTTCGCTGGAAAGAAAATAAGAAGAATGTGTTTTATTTTCAATGATAATAATAAATGGTATTCACTTATTTTTATTTTCATGTTGCTATAATATGACATATTTTCTTGTTTATTGATAAAAAAAAATGTTATTGTCATTTTATTGTCCAACCTCAGCTGTGTGAATCTTTATAAATGTAGTAAGGAATACAGGAAATGGAAAACAAATTTTCAAATTTTAATTTTTATTAAAATAAATTTGCTAAAGTACTTTCCTATTAGAAGAGAAAAAATTTCTAAAGTTTATTTATTAAATATATTATTTCAAATTAATGGAAAAAAGTTAAGGTTTTTTTGTCTATGGAAACAAACATGCATCAGTGCACACATTGAAGGATTAGTTAAAATTTAGAGCCCCCCCCCCTAACAATACATAACACGCAGCCGCCACTGCTCTCAAGTGGTTATTAAAATTTGGACAAAATCCACGTCACTAACAGTAATTCCTTTGTATTCTTTGAGGTTGTTTCTCTTTTTTTATTTAGCCATTTATTTCATATCCAATCTTGGTGTTTCCTATGTGTTTTTTCATACTTGATTTTAAGCAGTAATTGAGATACAGAACAGAAGTGCCCAGCACTGGTACTCAAGTGTACATAAACCAATCTTGAATTACATAACCAGTTACCAAATGACTTGCATCGTTTCAACAGGAGCAGGCGCAGCGAGGACTTTCGGCCCTCAGTGTTTGTGTAAGATGTTATCGTAGAGCTCTTGCAGTATAGCAACACCTAGGGTTATAACTCCTTAGAAAGTTCGTCTTTCTGTGAGCGGTGGACCAGAAGTTGATTAAGCTCGCATGAGAATGAATTTGCCTTTTCTTTTCAGGGAATTATCATAACATTTGTAATAATACATACATCAGGTCTTATTAGCGAGAAGATATGATCAAAGCCGGAGGGATATAACACTTTTTGCTTTGCATTTCGTAGCAAAACAATTCTCTCTTGTTAATGAACCTCATAACTAAAAATCATGGTTTATGTACCTTAGAGCAGAGTTGGCATTTCATGAATAGGACAAAGTACTTCTATCAATGTGAAGGGTTTAACATTCGATCTTGAGACAGCATCAAAGACGCTAGCTGCAATTTAGGGCACGAACACACGGAGCTGCTTCCGCCAAAGTTGCCGTGACGCGACATGTGATCCCGTACTTTAACGGTTGTTCATACTGGCTCGACAAAGTTTTGCTTCCCGTTTCCCACCGCGCGCGCGTATGGGAACGCCCGGTTTTGACGGGCAATCATCGCATGGTTCTATAGGAACAAGTTACAGTGTTCAGACGTGATATTTTGGGTAAGCGGCTTTCGACCAGGCTATAGGTGACAGCATCTGAAGCCGAATCCGTTTTGAGGGTAAGTGAAATCTTATGTTTTAGACGATTAAAAGTATTTTTTTTCAAACTTTACGTTTAATGATATTATATGCACTGGATATTATTAATCTTTTAAAACTTTATTCTGTACTCAAAGCGAATATGTGTGTATCTGTGCAGAATGAGAACGTAAAATCAAGGTTCATTTTTTTTATGTTTTCGGTTTAAACTTTTAAATATTATTGCAGAAAAAATTTCTATATATCAAGATTTTAAAAACAATCTTTTAGAATGTGAATTCCTGGTTTAAGCCAAGCATTTTTTTTTCTTTTTATTTCAACAGATTTCAGAATATATTTTAATGCATATTTGCAAAATAATAGAGATCACAACTTGTTGAAAATTATTATCGTTTTAGATCTAGTTGAACAATATTTTACATATAACTCTTTGAATTGTCTGGTGGATTGGCACACTCTCATCTCCTCACTTAATAAATAATTATCAGCACCATGGATTTTACTCTGAATGTTTGTAATTTACTTTCTATTGTATGTGTAGTATTTATATATTATTTGCTACTTAAATGTCAATATCATGTATATCAGTAGAATTTAGTAGAACAAGTGCTTAAAAAAATTCTTGAATCTATAGATAATCCATGTTTAAGCTATTTGATGGCTGCTATAAAGTTTCATAGGCAATAATTTCCATTGTTGTAGTTAAGTGTTTATAATTTATTTTCATTGTATGTGGAATGAAAAGTGTTTTTTTATTTTGCTACTTAAGATGTTTATCATGCATATCAGTAGAATTTTAGTAGAAAAGGGGAGCGAATAATGCTGAGATATTTTCATGCAATAGTTTTAAATTTTGTATGAATTTAAAACTATCAAAAATTGAAGAAGTTTTAATTATTGATATGAGTTTGATTTCAATAGCAGATTCAATTTAGGCTTTTATAGGATTATTGTATGTGAGCAGTTTTAGGAACAGAACAATTAGAATTAAGTGTTTTAAAAAATTTAAATTATCAGTAATTTATGTGTTTAGGTTATTTGATGTATGTTATACAGTTTCATAATAATAATAATTTTCGTTGTTGTAATGAAAGTCAATCCTACCAAAAAATGGTTGTAAAAAACCTATTAATTTCAAAATTTAATGAGTTGTATTAACTAAATTAAAGTTGATGTCCAAAATCTGCATTCAGCTTTTTTCTTCTGCAATTGTTTAACAAAAAACCATTTTTTAACCACGTCCCTCTCATGTCGGTTCGGTTTAACTGCCGAAATGCCGATTGTGCAGCAACACCTGGTAGTAAGGATTCGCTAGACGCTACGAGTGAACACCACTGACTCGTGTGTGTTCGTGCCCCCAACATACACGAACCATCAGAAACCGAATGATTATTGAAATTTATATATATATAAAAAAAGCTCTTGAAAAGAAAAAGTGGTAAACCAATATATATTGGTATTGATAATAGTATTAAGTGATCGTTCAAAATGCAGAATTAAGCAAACGTGTTTTAGTACCACAATAACACAGTCTAAATTTTGTTAGAATATCCTGCAAGCTTACTGCTGTCTGTTTATAGCCATTCCACTTATGATAACCATATTTACATCACAAAAATTTGTGAGGAGAATGTCACTCAGAACATTTTTGAGGTTTAAAAACGGAAACTTTTGCTTGTTAAGGAATCTCAAATGACGAGTTTCGGTTTCTGCCTTGAGAAGGCGAAAATTAATGTCGCTAACTTTCAGTGTTAGAGAAAGCTGTGCTTGTTTAATAAAATTTTGGGGTAAGACTCATACATCTAGATGAGAGTCAATTCACTAGCAAATAGTCAAAATTTATCATTCGAGATAAGTCAGCATCAAAGACGCCAGCCGTAATTAGCTGAAAGCATATATACTGAAAGTCATGTTAAATAATACTTTTTAAAAAAACATACTTGGATTAGTAAAATAAGAATTAGTTTTTCTATATTCAAATTCATTTCGACTTTTTTATTCTTAATTTATAAATCAATTTTGAAACATTATAGCTCATGAAATCCATTTTTACTCAAGTCATCACCAGACGGCGTTAATTGTATAGACTCAAAATTTGCCAAAATTAACTGAATGACCGATAATTAACTTCTGAAAATATTAAAGTATACATCAAAATACAAAATGTACAAAAATTTCAAACTCCAACATGTCAGAAAATGTGTGAAACTTGCAAGCCTGAAACAAAATCAAGCTAAATAAAAAAAGTTTAATAATTTTGTTTAATAGAGAAATCAGCAGGAATATATTATTTCTTCGCGTAATTAGAACTTTCGAAATTGTTAAAATTATAAAAAAGCAACATTAATAAAACATTAATAAAAAAATGACAACAATACACCTTATGTAATGCACCTTTATAATGCTTACATTTTCAAGGCAATTTTAACTTAATTTTTGAAGTTCTAATTTTGTTTCTTTATTCTATCAGAAGTAACTGGATATGCGCCTTTCTGTATAATGCAAAAGAATTTTAATTAATTTCAATTTAATTTCTATTATCATTTAATTTAATTTTCACAATTTCATCAATTATAACTGTTATTCTCCTCGCACACTTACTCATACACTTGCACAGTATGGGTAATGATTTGTACTTAGTTTCGACGTGTAGTGACGTTTCAATATGTTTTCTGTACCCTTCCAGTTAACAATCTTGACCCAAAATTTGATACAGATCTACAAATTCTGGTCTCAACACACATATAGAAAATATCATTTATCTACTCCTTGTTCCTTTTCGCAGTCATTGTATTCACAAGAGCACAGGGCAGTCATATCACGGATATGATACAAAACAAGAACAAATTTAAAAAAAACAATTTTACCTAAAAAATATTTAAAAATCAACTTTTCTAGTTTCTTGTGTTTTATCATTTACACACTCATGAATAGACAGACTGACAGAGAGTAAACCGTTTACAGGATTTGGTCTGATATTCAAAGCAGATCTATAATTCCCTGCAATGAGATATTATGCAAAATTTCACCCATCTAGCCAATTGCGTTTTTTTTAGTAATTATTATCTGGCATAGGCAGGCGTATGATAGACAGAAGTTAGATTCTTTCAATAGAAGATTTCTGGCCAAGATTTGAGACAAATCTGTAAAATTGATGTAAATGCCGCATACCAAATTTCATCCGTCTAGTCTTTTCCGTTTATGAGTCTGTTCGCAGACGGAATAGGGCTCCATCCCAAGATAGCCTCGTATTGCTTCAAACGTTAATAAGGTTAATGTAACTAAAAGGAAAATTGAAATTATCTGTCAGTAAACACTATAATTCAAAGCTGCAAAACCCAATAGTACGAAATTTAGTATGTGATCTGCTTTAGAATTGTAGATATCTAACAAATTCTGGTCGAAATACTTTTATCAAAATCCATCTATCTGTTCATCGGTATACATGTATCGCTATAACTTCAAAACTAAATTAGAGTTAGAAAAAGGAATTTAAGTTTAGAGTCATTATACCCAAATCGTTTATCGGGGTCAAATTTTGAGCTAGCTGTTTTCAGAGGATTATTCAAAAATGCATGCATAAGTCTGAATGTAAATGTAAAGCTTTTTGTGTCGTACAGAAACAAAATAATTGCTAAAAGTAACAAAAAAAAAATTTTAAATAGAAGTTCTAATTTGTTTATTCATACAAAAGCAAATAATTTATTTTACTTTGTTGTATTTTATTTTATTTTGTTGTGAATGAAGACGGAATATTACCGAGCTAGTTCGAAAATTATTGAGAATAGTTATTTTGATTTCTTTCATCTGATGTATAGAAAGCATTGTTATAGTCTACAGTTTCAACCTCGAGATTTCGATCCACCTCCATGTTTTAGATCACCCTTGAGTCTGAAAATCACATTCTGTTCTCTCACTCACTAAATCCTAACTGAAAACTGCGCTTGTTTTTTGACGTATAAGAGTCGTATATTTCTTGTAGCTTTGATTTTGCTCTAGAAAACGAGCTGAAATACGGCGGTGCACACGACTCAAATCAACTCCAGGAAATTCTACCACTTCGTTAAAGCGCGATTAATGGAATATCTGAGGCGCTGTCTTTGTCTGTTAGGAGTGGCTTCCTCAGATGAATTTTGAAGAAATTGTTTTGTGAAATCTCTGAAGAATTAATCACATTTAAAAGAAGAAATAGTAAATTTCTTCCTTTAAAATCCCCATTGTTGAAGTATTTGAGATTTATCTAGCTTTAGCGAATTTTTTTTTTCTTATTTATATGAAAGTTATTGTGGTTAGACTATAAATTATTTCTTTATAACCTTCCAAACTTATATAAAAAACCAAAATATTAAAATGGCATACAAATAAAATTGTTAAAAAAACTTGTCTTATTTCAGTAAAAGGTTGAAAATCGTATTTCAATGATTCAAGCAAAATTTAGTATTTTTTAACTACTGAGTTCTTTTGTAAAAGTTATTAAATTAAATTTTAGTTTTTTTTTTTTTTTTTTTTTTTTTTTTTTTTTTTTTTTTTTTTTTTTTTTTTTTTAAAATTGGAAAGAATTTTCAAAGCAAAATGAGAACGAGTATAAAGAGAAAAAATATTAGAGGAATTAACCATAAATGTATTAGTTATTACTTATAATGTGCAAGCTATCGTGCTGCCATCTGTTACACATTTTATAATGATGACTATATTCAAAAGGCAAAAAAAATACATGACAATATATTTCACAAAGAAAGAATTTAAAGCAAATCTAACGACATTAATCAAGAAGACTTCCTCTTTTGAAACAAATTCAGGCAATATGGAGAAAAAATTAGTTTTAGAGTTTTTTAAAAGAACTATAAACAAGATACGAATAACCACCACTGTTGATGGATAAAGTAGAAGAGGACGTCAGATCCGCTTGTCCAATCAGAGCTTCCAAAGGACAATGGTGCCCCACTTGAGTACAGTATGCCCATGCTCCCGGCACCATCTAGCATGAACCACGAGTTGTTCTACCATTCCAAAGCATTTTGAATGTCCTTAAATTAATGGAGAATGCTGCTGTTATCGATTGGCTTCGAAAAAAAGGGCTCAACTAGTCAAAAAAATGAAGCTGCGCCTTCTTTTATGAACTTGAACTAATTTTGAAATCCTGTTGAGAGTCAATTTCTAGCGTTTCCAAAGCAGAACGCAGCGGTCATTTTGAGACACCCGGTAACTTTTCAACGTGGTTTACTTAAAGTAGAGCTTCTTAGTTTTTTTTCTTTTATTGAATAGATAGGGTTATTCTCTAACCCAGGTGGTTTAACATTCGAATTCAAATGGCATCGAGGACGCTAAATGTAATTAACATCTACAACATCACATTCACTGAAAGTACGGCGAACGGAAAATATATATATATAAATATATAACAAGTTCTGAATAGAAAGAGGGTAAATAAATTTGTATTGTAATTGATAATTTTATTTCAAATGGCAGAATAGCTTTTGAAGTGTTTCTAGTACCACAATAACGTATTGCAGAAGTATAAATTCTTGTTAGAATATCCGAAAGGTCTGCTATATCCATTCCATTCTCCTGGTAACTATATTTACATCACACAAATTGCAGAAAGAATAACCTTAAAGCATCTTATTTGTCTAAAAAAGCTAAAGAAAACCTTTGCTGCTTAAGGAATCTCAAGACAAGTTTCGGTCTTTCCTGCTTGAAAAGGCGGAAATTAATGTCACTAAGTTTCTGTTAGAAGAGATGCTCATTTACGAAAAAGCGTAAACTGTAGCGTACAGCTAGATGAAACTAACACCTATTGTCAAAATTTAATTGAGATAAGCCGGTACCAAAGCCAACCGTAATTAGCTGAAAACATTATAGGTGCGAAAGGCATCTGCCAATAGCATTTTTTAAAAAAAACACACTTTATTAGTAAAATAAAAGTAGTTTTTTATATCTAATTATCATTTCAAGCTCTTTGACAACGATAACTTTAAGGTAAAAAAATATTGTTTTCATCGACCTAACAAAAAGAAGAATTTTATTTTGTGTATTTTTTCGTAGTCTACATACCTTTAAATATGCACGCGCCTTACCTTTAAAACACACTCTTTCAAACACCGCTTTTTTAAACTGAATTTCAATTATTTCGTTGTCTAAAACAATTAATATTTTAGATAATTAGATTACAAATCTTCAAATATGCATATTTTCTTGACAAATACCTAAAATTTGTCTTCGCTATGAACTATTTACGGTCAGTTCCATTAAATTGCGGCCTTTACTTCAGCACGAAAAGTGTTGTCTGTCTGTAGCGGCGTCATCTATCATATTACAAGATAAATCGAGCATCAGCCGAACGAATATTTTGGTTCTTGAGAATGTTTTAAAATATTACTGTATTTTGAAAATTTTTTAATGAATCCAAAAATAGAATTGCTGCATCCGTTATTGTAACAAAAACTTATCAGGAATTCTTAATTGAGGTGTTGAAACAATTTTACTTGATTCTACCCTATGAATAATAAATTAACAAAATTTCCAAGAAAGCAATAAAAAAGTTAAATTAACAATTTTAAAATTCGATCTACACCTATAAGGTTTTAGGGTATATTCCTATCATGAAAGGTTTAAATTCCTGCCTGAATTATTCTGCAATAGAATGGCTTTCTTTCTGTAAATTTTCAGCTAGCGTCCTGATGCTGGCTAATATACGAATTCTAAACTTTCACGATCCAATGGGGAATTGGAATCGTATGCCGTACTAAGATATCTTGTAAAAAAGTTTCGAGAGCAACTAGACGTCATAATATTAACAGTTGGAATTTCTGCTTTTATAAAAAATATGATAATGCTTTTTAGTTGGTATCTACCGTTCCTTGATATACAAATCGAGACACGCAGAAGTGAAACGCCCAATCCAAATGAATGAAGCTAATGCATGAGTATGCTAGTAAGGGATTCGACTAAAGATTCGAATCTCCTTTTGAATTAAAATATTTTCAATTTGAAGATGGAAAATCTTTTGCTTCTTTCTTAACGCAATAAAAAATAAACATATTTGTCCTGATATGATGAATGTAACAGTAAAGGGACATAATGAGTTATGCCGAAACGCTCTACCCTGACTGACAAAAATTGCGCTTATATTAAGAAGGTTTTTGCAATTTTCTTTCTCTTAAAAATGACAAATACGGGACAACATTCCGGCTCCACCTACACCTCTGGAATGTAGACAATTCGGTGACTTTCGATGTAAATATAAATATTCTACAAAGAAATCCCTCGTTAAATATGAATATCGAAAAGAAAAAAACATCGATTTTAAACTTTTTTTGGGTAATAGTTCATCCTTTGGTAAAGTAGATTATTCTTTTGAAGTTCAAACAAGGAAAATTTTAGAATTAATTCAATATAAAATTACTTTTGCTCTATTCTCTTAAGGTTATTTTTAATATCTTTATGTGGTCTGTATTATGAAAAGGTAAGTGAATTTGTTTTATGAGGTAGACCAGAAGATAATTCTTTTTAGGTAATGTTCAGCCAAAAAAAATATATAATCTCATAAAAAAAAGAAGCCATGAATGAAGGATTTGTTTGAGGGAAAAGCTTTCGTATCTTAAAATCCGTACTAAAAAATAAAGGGCTTTAGATATTTCACCATTTGAAAAGAAATTTTTTGTTTTAAATTTCACTTGATATAAATGGAATTCTCATGCTCATTTAAATTCCATGCTCAAAAGATCTTTAGTCATTTCAAGACATTTTACAGGAATATTATTTCTTATCTTGCACTTAGCTAAAAAAGAGAACGAACTAGTTTAAATTACGTAGCTGAATATTAAATAATTGTTACTTTCTTTCCATTTAGCTTCCATCAAAAATGCAACGGTTAATCATCATTAATTAGTTCCAGGCTTCACATGATGTAAATTACACGCCAAAATCATTACTCCACACAAAATAGACATCTCTACAGTGATAGACCGCCCAACCTGTAATTGGAAGAGCTATGAAGATTACAAGCTCCTGAATAACTACGGAATTTAGCCCAAACTTACTTTGAAGGGTAGAGATGTGAATATTAGTGATTTTTTTAAAAATAAATTATAATTTTATTTATTGAAAATTGCTGATATATTCAATTTCACCCTGTGCTAACTTTCAAAATACGGCAACAAAATGATTTTCCATCATCATTTTCTATACAATACTTCTGCACCAAAGACATTCGTATACAGTGCTATCTACCTTCAGTACATAACAACGCTTACTCCACCGTACTATACAGTGAAATCGCATATCATATGAAGAATATTTTTGTTCTTGTATCTTTTCGTTGGTATATGTTTTGCTCTTAATTTCATCTCCTCTTGTCCTGTATTTTAGTTAGCTTTCATTGCTACCTTGGAAAATAAATAATTTTATTTGTTGCAACAAATATTTAGGGTTGCCATAACCCGTATATACTGGACTGTCATCGTATTTCACTTGCTCAGTCCCATTATTATTCGTCCTGTTTCTCACTAAACTTGCGTCATTATCATTTAAAGTGACTTGCGCATAATTTTATAATTATGGAAAGAAAATTATATAATTAAGAAAGTTGTCAATTTTAAAATATAACTGCTGGTGCTGCATTAGGCACATAATTGTTATTATTCTACGTGTTCATTTAATTGATTGAATTACCTTTATTGGTTTTCTATCCACATTAGCAAACTGGTAGTTTTACTCCATTTTCTTCATGTTTTATTTATTTAGCAGTTTCACATCCCGTTTCAATGCTTCTTTGGCAATTATGGCAACCCCACAAATATTGCATTCTGTGATTTTCCAATGTTCATACCGAATGTCTCAACATTGAGTAGATTTCTTTTTTAAAGCATGCTTTAAATAAAATTCTAGAACAATTTTAGTTTTATGGCAATTACAGCTAAGATTCAATTTCAGAAATAAGTACGATGAAATATTTTGGTCATCATTCATTTTAAAGACTACTGCTAATGACTGTAATATTATTAGACATTTTTATTGAAAGTTCCTGTAATTGAGGAATGTGAAAAAATCGTTACGCACATATTGCAATAAAGGTAGAAAAAAACAAGACACACAAACCAAGCCTAAAACATCATGCTACGATTGTGGATTAGAGGTTCGAAATGCCTTATTTTGTTTTACTCTCTTCTACGGTGAAATAATAGAATATGCATTTTAGAAAACATCTCTAAACCTCAACTAGATCCAATAATTGATACTGATTCCATAATTTCGGTATAATTATGACATTCTAAATTTCTTGCATTTAGCTTCAATTATCGGTCATCGTGTCACATACGCAGTCAAATAGACAAACCGACAGCCATTCATCCTAATGATGGATTTTGACAAAAAATTTGATATACTCTTAGTGGATGAAACATTATGCCAAATTTCCTAAGCATGTAGATTCTTCCTTTCAAGACCGACGTCCTTTGACAACTGAATGTGTGTAAACAATACAGCTCCAAAAAGCGGACGAGATTTCGCTTCAAATCTTTCCCAGAATCCGTTTCATTTATATTATTATTATTGATAGTAAGATTTATTATTATTATGAGATTTTAGGAATTATGGATTATGTATTAATATATATTAGTCTTAAACAAATTTCGTGAAAAGGAAGTGTTTGTTATCTCTTCTGTATCTTTCTAAATATATCATGCAAAAATAAGAGAAAACATCGCCATTTCTAGAAGCATTGTTTTAACTTGATCGTTTATATGGATGTATACGAGTATTACTATGCACAATTAAAATGACAGAGAGAATCAGAAAAAAGTGCAATTACGCAATGGGAAATTTTACCCATGACATATCTTCAAAAACTATCGTTATCTTCGATGCACTAAAAATTAGACACATATACCAAAATAAAGCTAAATTTTAAAATAGGTATAACCTCAAAAAAATTAATTCAAAAGAAGATTAGAACTTTAATTATTAGAAAATATGTTCATCAACCAAAACTGCAAAAGTAAGTTTCTTACAATACATTTTCTTTTCAAAGATGAATTTATCTTGAGCAAATTATTAGAATTAGTGTTTCTATCTACGCATTAATCAGGACCTTTATTGGCTCTATCGTCTGATATGCATGCTGCGCAACCTAAAAATTCATGTTTGAAGGACGAGATCAATAAAGATGTTCGTGTGGTTCCTGTTTTTCTCTTAGATGTCATTTCGAGAAATAATTTCTCTTTTAAGAGTGGAATTTTGTGTAATGTTGGATTTGGGGACAATGTTTTATGTATTTGTTCAGTTATAAATTAATTTAAGAAACAAGCTAAGTTTATAAACAGTTTTCAGAAAACACTTTTATTTTTTGAACTATTAGGAATATTTGCTTTCAATATCATAAACCTTATGCACTCTTGAAATCAATTTTTCGCAAATTCACAGCAAGGTGGAGCGACAAAGTATGAAATAAATATTTAATCAAATGTACTGGAATGGCCAGTAACTACGTACTGAAATCCAGTATATTGATATCGAAAATGCAATAGCGTATAAAATTCCATAACCCAGCATTTGAGAAATTGATTGAAAAATCGATTGCAAAAATGCAGTTTGCAAACATGAAAGAAATCAAATTAAATAAAAAAAGAGTTTAATAATTTTGTTTAATAGAGAAATCAGCAGGAATATTATCCCAACAAATTTCTCTGCGCACTTCCACAATATAGGGTGCGTCTTGTGATTAGCTTAAAATGTAGTGAATGCTATCTAGTATATACAGGGTGTCCATTTCTCATTCTCCAGATCCATATCGGGAGAGAGTATTTGGCCTATTCTACATATTTCAACTGATTTGGGAATTTTTCACTGATTGCGCAATTTTTTATCTGCAAAAAATACAAGTTTCCCTGTTGTCACTGTAAAATTAAAACTGATGTAATTTCCTAGGACTAAAAAAATTATATCGATATAAATCAATTCCATGCGTTTGTAAACATGTTTCAATTTCATTTTGTTATCAGATGAATAATTTATCGACAAAATTTTTAATACTTCTTCCCAATGATCAGCTTGGACAGGATTTGATAATAATGTAACCACAATTATGGTGTGAAAACACATACCAAAAAATTTTCTACTTATCTTACCTCGCTCCGTCTTTCGATTGTTGTGTTCATATAAAAACGGAAAACGAGGTGTCTACCCTTTAACAAATATAATCCAAAATTTGACACTGTCTAGAATTATCAAGAAAAATACTGTAATTATCTTTTTCAGCTTGTTGCGTTTTTTTTATGCCTTTTAAATAAATCACGAAGAGACAGACGAGCAGAGAGTTAAAATTTGAAAGACTTCGTCTGATATTCATTATGCACCTAGAATTCTGGTGGCGAAACCATATGATAAATTTCACTCATCTTGTCTATTGAGTTTTTGAAATATTATCTACATATGCATCAGAGTTGGAAGACAGACATTTCATTGGCATATTTCGTCCAATTTGACAAAAATCTACAAAGCTGTGCAAAGGATATACCAAGTTTCTTTCAAATAAACAATATTATCAAACCTTATCGAAAGGAAAGAAGTCATTATCAAAACCCAGTCTCTATAAACTGAGTTTTCTGTTATCCGATGTCATTAAGGTCCCTGTTTGCAGGAACACGAGGTCTATTTTGATACGAGTGTCGTAATTTTGAACTGTAGTCAGTAAACGAGGGTGATATCCGAGCTGGCACTTCCCTCTCCAAACTTCTTCAAACTTTTGGTCACTAAGTAAACAATGGTTTGACAATTTAATGTGCACACTTTAAAATTTTCATATTTTTTCGAATATCTCCCGAAACTCTGCATGGATTTTTTTTTAAATTTCGAACATGTAAATATTAGGCTTGAACTCACATTTCACAGTGAAGATTTGGTCACGAGAGCATTTAGGGAACCTTCCAAAAAGTGATGAAGATAAAAGAAATACCGACTCATCCCGTTTCAAAGAAAGCTGATAGCGTGATGAAACTTTCATCAATGGTTATGTTTGATATGCATAATATTTTCTTGCGATTTCGTAATTTTTTTGTTCGGGAATATATATAGATTTTCTTAAACAATCCCAAATTTTTGCTTATAACATGCAGAGTTTCCCCACAAATTCTACGAAATTTACGGAATGCTTGACAAAATGTAATAAAAGCATTGTATTAAAATTTGAAATAAAAAAGTTGAATAATCCGGAAAAGATGAGTATTTGTATTAAATAAGTTTTTACATGCTTATGTGCGAAATGTGGCGTCAAATGTTTTTCATAATTTCAGTGCCAGATATATAGAGCAACTTACATAAATATTCCAGTTCAATACCATTAGTATGCAGAAAGATATCGGCATTGCAACTTGGTGAATTTCGATACACTCTAAGAGAAGCTTAATGATGAGGGTTGTTGCTCAAACTGATAATTTTGAAGCTTGAATCTTCGAACAGTAATATTGAATTTTATGAAAGTCGAATATCCTGAATACTCACGCATACTTATAAGTTATATACATAATTAAATTACAGTTCAACTATTACAATTCGGAGTTTCAAGTTTAAAAATTATGAGTCTGTGCAGGAACCCTTTTAATTAAGCCTCTCTTAGAGTGTACCGAAAAACACCAAGTTGCAATGCCGATATCTTTCTGATTACTAATGTTATTGAACTGGAATATTTATGTAAATTGTAATATATATCTAAAATTATAAAAAAATTATTTACGCAATTTTTTCACATGCGCAATAAAAAATTATTTACAACAGATGCTGATATTTCCCGTAATATTCAATTCCTTTAATTCAAATTTTAATACAATAGTTCTCTTTCATATTGTCAAGTATTCTGTAAGTTTCTGCGTATTTTAAGTAAACAACATGAAGAGAAACTTGTGATTTTTTAAGAAAACCTTTATGTCTTCCTGAATATTTATGAAAAATTTACGAAATTGCATGTAAATATTATGCGTATCAAACCATTGAATCCATTGATGAAAGTTTCATCACGCTATCAGCTTTCTTTGAAACGGGATGAGTCGGTATTTCTTTTGTCTTCTTAACTTTTTAGAAGGTCCCCTAAATACTCTCGAGACCAAATCTTCGCTGAAACATGCGAGTTCAAGCCTAATATTTACATGTTAGGAATTCTAAGAAAATCCACGCAGATTTTAGTGATATTCAAAAAATATGAAAATTTTAAAGTGTCCATATTAAATTGGCAACTCACTGTAATTTACTTGCAGCAAGCGGATAATGGTGGATCTTCACGGGGAATTGGATTTTCGAAACCTCCGGTTACGAAATCGAAACCTTACCACTGTGCCACCGCGGACACAGCAGATGGTGGAATCCACTGTTATTGCTACAAAATAATTTATACAAACTATGAACCAAACTTCAAATTTCCATTCTAATTAGCACTGTTCCAAGTCTAGCCATTATCTGTAAACAGCGTTTCGCGGTACAGAATGCAAACTTTCATTAGGCCGCGGTGGCCTAATGAAAGTAAACTACACGCCAAATCATGCGCAGTAGCCAAACATTCTCCCGCTGGTGTGGAGCGGAAGCTTGGAGAGGGGCTGCCAGCCTAGATGTCATCCTCGTGATCCCACCGCGGCTCAAAATTACGAGGCCCGTCCCAATATAGCTCTCGTGTTGCTTCAAAACGGGACGTTAATCTAACAAAACCTAGCAACCTTCCATTGGACCTAATAGTGGTACTCACTTAGAAAGGTCCTCAAAATTTGATTTAGATTTTGAATGTATTAAAATTTAATTCAATTTGAATATTTTTTATAATAAACTCGGAGCTTTTTATGGAATAAAAATAATTTTGAACTACTTTAAAAATCATAAAATAAGATTTTCAGTGATACTAATTTCATTTCCGTATCTTTTTCTTTAATTTTAATAAATTTTTCATAATTAATTCGAAACAGAATTTGCGACGAAGCATTTTATTGTATTGAACGATACTATCGACGATGCATTTTATTGTTGTAACTAATTTTATAGTTTCATCAAATTTTTCAGTAATGTGTTTTCGACAATTTTAAAGTTTTGGTAAAAAATTATTTATTTGGACATAACTCCAGAGCAGAATTTTCATGTTTGTGTATTTTCTTTTCGCGGTATACATACATTTTGCAATACATACATACAGTTCATGTACGCATGCAGCATAGTTAATCTGAAATGCATATAGCGTTATCTAACACATTTACGCTACGGAATCGCATACCAGCCTGTAGAATATTTTCGTTCTTAGAGATTTTTTAAATATTAACTGCGTTTGGAAGATTTTGGAGATTCAACCAGAAATTGCAGTAAGCTATTGGATATTTGACCAAACTCCTATAGGTCAGCATTAGGTTGTTATAGTACTGAAACAATTTTACTTATTTCTAAGCATTTGACGGTCCCTTGATATACGTTTCAGTACAATAATATTTATTTACCACTTTTTTCTTTAAATATGTATCGTACATGTTTTATAATTCATATTGATTACATGAAAATTTAAAACAGGTCCTAAAACTGTAAATGACAGCTAGCGTCTTTCAAGCTGGCTAATATAAAAATCTTAAAATTTCGCTATCTAGCGGGTGAGATAAAATTGCCTGTCGTTATCAGGAGATGCACAGTTTGCAATTCAAATTTCGAAAACAAGCACAGCTTTCTCTGATAGAGAGCTGAGAAACATTAGACACGATGATTTCCACGTTATCGAACGAAACAAAAGCTCGACGTCATTTTGAGATTCGTTAATAGCAGAATTTTCGCTTTTTTTACATGATAATTTTTAGACTGACATTATTTCTGCACACAGAGTGATAGTAAAAATCGGTACACACAGAAAGCAATGGCTCAAACCATTTGAATCAAGCTAATGCTTTGGCATACAACGATGTTTTGGGGCTACAGATTCGAATCTCCTACTTTTTATTTTAAAATATTTTCAGTTTGGGAGTGGAAAATCGAAGCTTTTCTTAATGTGCTAAAAGTAAATAATTCTCAGGATACGATGGATGTAACAATAGTGTTATCGCAAAGTAACAAAAATCTTTTTATTTTAGCAATGTCTTTCATTTTTTCTTACTTATTTCTTGTAAAAAACGAAAGTGCCGGAACGGTGTTTCGGCTTCATTACACTTCAGGAATGTAAACACAGTCTTTGCTGAAATTTCGATGCAAACAACGAAATGGAAAATATCCGATTTTTAACTTTTTGTTTTTGATAATTGTTCATCACTTGTGGTAAAAGTGGAATTATTCTTTTCAAATTAAAACAAGAAATGTTTTAATTATGTACTTCAGTGTAAAATCACTTTTGCTCCATTATCAAGGCTCTTTTTGAATATCTTTTTTGTGGTCTGTTTTATCAGATGATAATTGAAATTACATTTGTTTTATACGGAGGAAATATTTTGAGAGAAATAACTTTTACGTAGTTCTTATAGATAAAATGTATTACACAAACAAAGATGCCAAAACTGAAAGATTTTGTTTGAGGCTTAAAAAGTGCTTTTTACTTTAAATATCATGTTAAAAAGTGCTTCAGTCTTTCCGAATCACTTGAAAAGAAACATTATGTTTTAAATTTCACTCACACAAAGGGTACTCATTCACCCACATGGAGCGGTCTTCTCGAGACATTCTGTAAATTACATAATGTAAGAATCGTTACGCACAAAATGCAACGATCTACAGGTTAGACCATTGAGTCTAGAACTACCAAATTTGGCATGAACGTATTTTGGAGGGTTGGTATGTGAGCCTTAGAGAGATTTTTTCAAGTATTAATTAGAATTTTAATTAATTTAACGATATTTTGAATTTTTTCGCTATAACTGCCGAAAATATTACAGCAACAAAATGATATTTAAAATTTTTAAAAAAACTTTTTTTTCACTGACAATAATATATTTGGCGCATACGTTTTTTGCTAATTTTAATAAATTTGAAAATTATTTTGATTACAATTGACAACAATATTAGTTGTTATGAAGCACAAATAATTTACATTATTGAAACAAATACTTCATGCTGGGCTATAACAAAAGTTTGAACATTCGACATGTTTTTCCGTATTGAGTAGGTTCCTTTTCAAATAATGCTTTTAATAAAATTCGTGAACCATTTTAGTTTTATCGTAATTATAGCTAAGTTTCAAAATAAGAAATAAGTCCTGATGTGTTTTCTTTTTTTTTTAAGTTAATCCAGTTTTAAACACTGTTGTTATTTCCTGTAATATAATTGATGTATTCGCTGAGTTCACAACTATAATCGTGACATGTAGTGGAGACTAAACGTCAGTAAGGTTTTGTCACTTTTGAATGCCTAATATGTTGGAGCAAAAAAAATGTGTTTACACTGGGCGCCATTTACACTTTCTAAGGCACTAATAAACGCAAGGGGCAAAAAAGTCATATTAAGACTTGGTGGCCACTTACCCTAAATACTTTACTGCTATTTCTACTGTCTTTCTTTTCTCAGATACAGCAGATGCATAGAAAAGCAGATATATAGAGAAAATATTGCAATAATCAAATTTTTTTCAAAAAATTTCAAATCAAAAAAGGAATTTTTATTTTGTAGACTACCTTGAGACCAAAAGAAACATTTTTGGAATTGGATCTGTTTGTTTGTATGTGAACAAATTAATTTTAAAAAATACAACGAAAAAGGGTAATGATATTTGGTAATTAAACCAAAATTGTAAGTATGTTTCAAATTTTGGGTCAACTTCGTCAAGGGGAAGAGGTTCTTTTATAAACAAATGCTCGATGTTCTGTCCAAACAATAAACTAAGCAAAAACTAAATATATTTACATATATATTTTAACGTGCTCTTTTATACTCGCATCTAAGGACAATATATACATCTGTTACTGCTCTTTTTATATAGATTGCACATCAAAAAATATGCTCTGTAAGAAAATATAAATATTAAATTTATTGAGCGGGAAATCACTCGCTCCACAAACAAATATCCCCTAAAAGTACTAAAAATTCTCTCCCGTTAACTTTATTGATTATCGGTTAATTGGCAAAATGCATTTTCTTCCACAACAGCAATTACAAGGATGCATAAAGTATTTGTAAGCGTTTTTCATTAGTTAAATGTATAACAGAGAAATAATTTCAGATTAGAAACAGCATATTCTCTTTTTATTCTTTGCCGATATTTTGCACGTTTTTGCCTAATAAACAATATTTTTATGTACTCACAATAGGCTTCAAAACGTTGTTCTTTTAATAAAAAGAATTAAAAGTATAAAATATTTAATTTGAGCGTTTCTACTGCAAATGAGAAATTAGATAAAAAGGTTGAAATAGAACAAAATTTTTCAAATTTATGAATCATTATCGTTTTCGCGGCACCTCAAGACATGTTCCAATTGCCATCAAATTTTATTTTTTGTCTTTTTAGTATCAAATGGCAACTTTTGGGCACTATGCCAAGTTAAAAAAAAGTTTTTTTCGTTCCACCCTAGTGAAGATTCACCAAAATCTCAAATTGGAATTTTTGACGATTAAATTACTTTCTCTTTGTATACTTCGTACACGAGAAAGTCAAAAGAAAATATTCATTAGATCATTTTACAATGTGTTTTCTACACGACATAATTAATGTATAAGAAAATAAATATCAGGCAACATAGAAGATAAATTTTTCTATTTCAACAAAGACATAGTGGATAACATTACTTATTATACTGTTGCTACAAATTCTTCCTTATTTGAGAAAAGATATTTATTGCTTAAGAATACTTTTCAGATTATTGTGGCGGACAGATTTTGCTCTTCCATCTTGAAAGTTTACTAGCAACAACAGATCTAACAAATATAAATCTTTGGAGAACAATGGTCTCAATTAAGAGTTTTTTTCAAATTAATGACTTAGAGCAGCGGTTCCCACCTCTTATTTCCTTTTTTACCTCTTGAGTAGTCTTCTTATTTTGGCGAATGCATTTTTTGAGTCTCCTCCCACACACACATCATACCTCCACGCAAGAGTATTTGTTATTAAAGTTAAGGTCTTAGATTCTTTTAAGTGTCAAACGACTTGAATGAATTGATTGACATTAATAAGATTTATTTTTTATTTTACATTTTTTATACTATTTCTATAATATTATTTATAATATACTTACGATGAAATCTAACGATTAGTCATCGTGATAATCAAGTTTTTTTGCCTACTTTAATTGCGTTTTATATTTAAAAAATTTTAACAAGAAGATTTGAGAGAATTTCTGATTTTTTGGATAATCCTAAAGAAAAAGAATAAAATAGAAAGAAAAATAGCAGCTTGTAAATATATAGCTTTTGAAAATGCTTGGATGACAAATGCATAACCGTTCAATATTATTGATTGTTGGTTGAGACGGTGAAAACCAATTGTCAATCCATTACTAGGTCTTAATCTACTATTTCCTTTTTCTTATTTCATTGGTTAGCTTTCGGACTTCTAACTTCAAAATTTTTTACTTGAGTTTCCGGAAACAAATTCTAGAAATTTTTATCATTTTATTCTCTTGTGTTTCGTATCTTTTTCCATTACCAAGAACATTTTACCATAAGTTGGGAACATCTGACTTCGAGTTTTGATATTTTGCATGCATATATATTATAATGTAAGTAAGTAAACATCTTTAGAAACTCCTTTTAACTAATTACATCATTTTATAAAAATTTGAAAAATTCTAATTTAAAAAAAATTAAATTGTTCTAGATGTTCTACTTTTATTTTTTTCACTTAAATTTTGATTATTATTATAAAAATTTCATTTCGAACAAAACTAGATATAATTTTGTAATTTAATTTAAGAGTTAATTTTCTGTAAATAATTTACTTAATTACTATTAACATTTTGTGGTTTTCTGAAATAAAATTGACCTTTAACTAGCTGAAAGAATTTTCAACCCGAAATGCATTTCCTGATTAATTTTAATATAAAACAATAGTAATATTATAAATTTTAGGCAATTTTCCCATAAATTAAGACGCATGGAGCATTTCAAAAAATTTTCAATTTGAGAAAAAAAACTCGTCGTTTTGAGATAAAGTCATTAAAAATGGTACTATTCGATTTTTCAAATTTCGTTTACAGTTTGTGGATGCTATATTTGCTATAACAGTCAAATATAGCAACCACAAACTGTAAACGAAAATTTTCAAAATAGCGATAATCTATGCTCCATTTTGATAACGGGTGCCGTGAAAATCAAATAATTCCTTATATATATTCCTCAAAACCCATTAACTATTGTTTTTGTTTAAAAATTCATGCTTTAATACTATTTTATTCGCATATAAGCTTATATTATGTAGATAAAAGGTTAGAAGGGGGATTTCATATTTTGGTCATTTTTTGCTAATTTCAAAGCCCATTGTTCCCTTAAGTTTTCATATTTTTTCTAATAAAAGATGTCCTCAAACAAAATCAAACGAAAAACATGATATCTGTATTATCTAAAAAGTTTTGAATTTTCCTCCACCCCTTAACGCAAATGAATCATATTCGTAATCTGAAAAAAAAACTGAATGAATGAGTGAACGAACGAATGAAAACTGAACTCTAAATTGAACGAATGAGAAACACGGAAGTCCTAGACCTTGTTCTTACTCAAGAGACATATCACTCACGGAGCATTAAATTCCTATCTAGTCTATGTCTCGGAGGACCAAAACAAACGCCCTGTTTCAAAGTTATGTGGGCACACGTCTAGCTTACCTTAATATCGTTGAGTCAGGACACAACTTCTGGGACAATGAGCATGTGGCTTTTGACTGGTACCATTTTTATTTGCTTTCGGATATGCATCTTTCCTGGTCTTCACACATCAGTTTAATTATCATGGGAAGATGCAATCTATTTCTTACTGGTATTTCTGATTCTTTTATGTTTCTATTTCTAACAACGCTTTCTCAGATTATTTATTTGCAGATGTGTATGAATAAAGTCTTAATTAATACAGGGTGATCATAAATTATTGAGTTTCCTGTCCTCATAACTTTTGACGAAAGAACATGACAATAAATATTATTACATAATAAAATAGTATAAGATCTTCTAATAACACAAAGTACAGTAATTTCCACATGCCAGACATTCGCGGCATGTAATCTATCGATATTTGCCAGGACGTTGAGTTCATTCCCGACCTGTTACGTACCACGAAAGGCTTCCAGAACTTTTGTTCTAAAGGGGGTTTTGATAGCTGCCACCTCTTTGAGGTTTTGCTGCTCTTATTTTAAAGAAAGAAAAGAAACTTTTCAGAAATAATTTTCTATCGCTTGTCCATGCATGGTCTAACATACTATTTAGACATGTAGAAGTAACCTGTTGTCACTCAGATAAGCTAAATTTAAAACACATTACTTGTTTTGAAAATAGTTGCCATTTTTACACCGCTAGATGGAGGCACGAGAGCCATGGTGACATTAAAATTTAAATAAATTATTTTATCACATCTTACACAGGTCTGTACGGTGTAGTGGTTAGAGCGTTTGTCCCATGAACGTGAGTTCGAATCCCGGTTCTGAGAAATAGAACTTTTTCACAATTCCGCATCGAAGTCGTACCAGTAACTTGAATTAAAAATAAGATTAATCAAATAAATAACTATGCCTTTATTAATTATGATTCCTAATTAATTGATATTCCAGATAACTCGAGGAATGATGAAAATCTCTAAGATGATGTCAGAAGAAGGTGGATGAAAAATGGTGGGGGTGGACCCTTCTTTATTTTTTAACGGATTTGGGAGCAGGAGAAAAACAACAAAACTCCACCGATGACGTCACCTCCGGTAGAGGAGGGAAATAACTCAAGTCGAAAAAGATTCCTCAGCTTCGAACTATCTTTTAATAACTTAATCCTATTTCCTACGGCCCTGCCTAAAGCAGTTACACCTGCAGAATATTTAAGATTTTTATAAAACTTTTCAAGAGAATTTTCTTCCATTTTATCTTTAATCATATCAAGAATTTTAAAATTATGTTTGTTCTCTTAAATACTCATAGAACTAATGAGATGAAATAAGATTTACACAAACCTTTATATACACTTGTATGAAATCTAAGAATACAAATAAGAAAAAAACACACACAAGACAAAATACACTTTGAGAAACAGTTAATTTATTGGGAAAAAACACATTATTTACAACAGGTGAAATACTACATCAGTAGAGTGCGCATTTACATAAATTTCTTCTACTTTCTCAAAAATACATTTAGTATCTAAAAAACCAAAGAATTCATCCTTTAACTGTCGCAAGTAAGAACAATTTATATTTACATTGACAAAATTTACAGCTAACGTATGACAGTCTACATTATACAAAGCCTCTTGAAAATGAATATTGAAACAATCTTTTCTAAAGCTTATCATACGATTATGACGCACAGAAAATGCACAACTACAAAAGTCACAGTTCTTCCTCACAATGACTAATAAATTATTTGAAATAAAGTCTGTTAAGTACTTACAAATAGCATCGGTAAATTCCTCTACTCCGGCTAGAGTTTCACCATCGTATAGGTTCCATCGTTCATCATCAGGATGTTTGTTCATTTCACTTAACACACATTCCTTGAGAGTATAGGTTAAAAGATTATTTTTTATGCTTTCTAAAAGAAGCTCATGTGAATCGCACAACTTGTTAAATAGATCATCACCGAGTTCAACTAACTCGGTGAATATTTGAGAATATAAATCCTTTCGTTGAAACAATCTTTGCAGGCTTACGCAAAATCTGTAGTTTACCGTGTGATCAAACAGACAAACATCATTCCTTACTGTGAGAACAGCATGAGTATCTTTACAAGGTTCAAAGTGACGCATCTTGTACAGCAGGTCACTCCAATCTGTAAGTTCAGGGAGACTCCATTTTTGGCTGGATCTACGCGGCCATTTTCGTCTTTGGAAGAAAACTCTGATGTGGACACGAGTCTGGCCTTTAAAAGTGTTCAGGTAAGTGTAAACATCCCTCCAAGATGTACTATATTTTTCGACAAGGAATTCAGAGTAATTTCTGAACCCGTTCGAGTATAATTTCTTGGGCATTTTATCTTCTTGTTCACTATTACGTTCTAAGATTACACCAACGATTGAAAAAGACATCCTTCAGCAAAATCAGAAATGATTCAGCAACCGGAATGGCAGTCAAAATTACACACGTCAACACAAATAAAGCTCCAAAATGAAATGGCGGACGGTAGAGGATGAGTAACCCAAAAGCTTAATATCTTCAGTTCACTTCACTTCTCTAAAACCGTCCAATCAAAACACTCAGGTAACATTTGATGCTATTCCGTCAACCAATCAGAACACTGGAAGCAAATGGTGATCACCTTAACTCTCCGTGAAGTCATGCCACCTTTCCATGCCTGCACTGACACGTTCAGACATACCGCGGTAACTTATTGCCACTCAGAAAAGCTAAGTAGTTGCATTTCAGTTCGAATAATTCCCACAGCATTAAACATCTCAACTCTATAATAATTGAAACACGTGTTCTGATAATAGTTGATTTTTACAGCACTAGATGGCGCTACCATAGGTTGACATCAAAACTGGGAGAAAATTTGCGTACCACATCCCCTGGTATACTACTACTGTTTTACTAAAAAAATATTGTAATGGTTCATGAACCGTCAGTTACCCCATATAGCTTAGATAAAAGTGAGTCGCTGAACTGTATTCAGCAAATAAAAAAATTACATGACATTTCGTTGAGGTGTTTAATCTTGGAGCGATTTTGATGGAACCTGCTGCACACATTTCTCAACTGAAATTATTCTAGGTTCATAATGTTGGGTTAACCCTTTCGAGAGCGCAAGCAATTTATTTTTAAACATGAAAATGATAGTAACGAGTGTACAAATCCATAAGAAAAGAATTAAAAATAGAGCTGCTATCCGTTGTCTTTATCAGATACTGAAAAGGCATTGTTTAAAAATAAATCATCAAGTCTACCGCCTACCTAAGAACGTTCTTCGTAAAAAAAGTAGTTTCGACGAGAAATCTCCACCCTTAGAAGGGTTAATTTATAAATTATTTTAAGAAAATTTGAACACGATTATAAAACTTTCTCTTTGTATACGAGAAAGTAAAAAGTGAAGACACTGCGAAAGAAGTGAAAAAATAGACAAATTGCAAGTTCAGAAATAAAGCTTTTAAAATATTAGGAAAAAACCATTTCTAGGTCTCATTTCAAACTCTAATCCCTTTGACATTGCATCTGCTATGCCAATAATAAAGAGAAGTTTTCCTTTTCTTCTCAGCTGTAAACAAAACACGGAACATTCTGAAGACGAAGCCACAGAAATAAAGACGCCAAAAATTATTTACCATTGAGAGTCGCTTTGTTGCAGCCTTTTTTTCCCAACGTGCTAGTATGAAACCTACCAGTTCTTGAAATTTCCCGTCAGTAGAAATGGATATTTAAAATTTTATAAAAAGTTTTCTTTATATAAAAAATATTCAAATTTAAAAGTGGTACAATTAATAAGAAACTAATTAATTCATAAAATATCATTTTATATAAAACTTATACTAAAAGGAAACGTGGTGCGTTTAGAAAAATTACTTTTATAGATTGAAAATAACCAAATCGAAGAAATGGAATAAATTTTTCAAAAGAATTTAACCATTATTTCGCTAAATTCTTTCTGTTCTTCTCGCAGTTTTTTTACAAACGTGCTGGTATGAAACCAAGCACTGTCATGAAACATTTGAGGAACAATAAAGCTCAATTCAAAGAAAAGTAAAAAGGACTATTTATATAAAAAATATTTTAAATTTGAAAGTGGAATAATTAATAAGAAACTAATAAATTTATAAAATGTCCTTTTATATAAAATTTAAAATAAAAGAAAAAGTGACGCGTTTAGAAAAATTATTTTTTATAAACGAAAAATAACGAAGAAAGAGAATAAATTTTGAATTCATTTTTCACTCTACCGATATTAAGCGGTTTTCATAAAGCTTAACTCTGAAATCCAATTTGTACATGAAAATAGCAAAATAACTAAATTTAGAAATTCCTTCTTTTTGAGGGTATGTAGCCCTCCCAGCTTAGGGAATAAAAAATAATCTGCAATCTAGAAGTCAAAGAATCTAGAAATCTCAAAAATAATCTAAAAAGTCAGATTCTTAAGGAATGGCATCAACCGGATACTGGATGTCTTTGGAAAATGAAACTAAAAAGCTTTTCATAACATACATTTCTTTTTCACAAGACGACCCAGACATACATACATTCGGCTGCTGCCGAGATCACAACTCCATTTGATCACAAAAATCATCTCGCAGGGTGACGCATACAGCGCAGTCTAGCGGCAGCTTCATTTCGCTTCACTTTACGGGAATATTTCAAATCCTCTTCAATATGATAATTATAATAGTTCGAAAACTGGTTTGTTAAACGGTTAAACTGACATTAAAGAGCCAAGCTTGAAAAAAACCGTTGCCATAACTCGAACTAACGATTAACGCTGGTCTGATCTTTTACGGCAGGATAAAAAGCTTCGCGGGAAATTTTATTTATAATGAACAGGGCCAGATTTTTCTACTCCCTCGGCCAAAACATATTCAGCGCCACTCCCCTCTCAATTTAATATACAATACTTTATTTTTGAAACATGTAAGCACTTTATACAATCTTTATAATCTTTGAAGAGCATTAAATTTTTAATTCAAAATTGTACTACTTATGAAATATCACAATTGTAATGCCTACAAGAACACTCCATTTTTTGAAATCGACTGGAATACCTAATAGAGCTTCTTTAATTATTTAATATGTGACCATTTCTCGCAAGAACATATTTCTTAATACCTGCATAAAACTCTACTCTAAAAATATGTAGAAGGACACGGCATTCATATCTTCTTCGGATTTCAATGAAAATCCGTTAATAAATTTTGGCACCTAATTCTATTTCCTGGAAAATACCTAGCAGCGGAAACAACATGTTTTCTCATTCTTGCTCTTCTTTCTCATATACGAAGTGTAACAAAGAGAAAATATTGTAATCGATAAAAAAATTCGACCTCAAAGTTTTAATAAATCTCCACGTTTGAAACATTCGTGAGTCCGAAAAATATATTTTTGGAATTATGCTTGTCTGTCGTCTAACTGCCTGCCTGTTTGCGAGCATGATAATTGAAAAACGGATTGAGCAAAAGAGATAAAATCTGGATCATATTTATCACCTGAATTGTAGATCTGTACCAAATTTTACACCATATCTGTCAAAGAGTTGACTGTTTGTTGGTCTACATATTAGTTTGCTTGTGAACGCGGTAACTCCAAAACTCAATTACTTAGATAAATAAAATTTACTCCTTTAATCAGAATTGTAGATCTGTAACAAATTTTGGTTTCAATCGGTCAAAAAGAAGTCGTAAAAATGTATACTGGGTTTTCTTCATTGTACTACGGAGTACAAAACACGCCATATTTTGTGACTATGAACTAAAGTCAGAAGCAGGGTGTGGGGGGCACTCCCGCTTGTGCTATCATACTTTTGCATTGCCACTTTCTCAGGATTGCGTGGCACTTGCGTACAGTGACAGATGCGTATAAGTCATTAACTATCAATCAATGAGCTGTGACTGCCGGTAGTGTGACTGAGAATAAAAAGTCTTCTAGATACATTAAGTCCATCTTACGGATGCATTATTAAATTGTAATTGAATTCTACTTTTTCCAGAAAAAATACTAATCAAAGATTTCGACTATACAATAATACACATAGATATTATTAATATGCTAACTAATTCAAGAAATATTCTTACAGATTTATATAACACACTCTAAAATGAAAATAACTTTAATTTCCAAGTAAAAAAATTTCGAATTTATTTCCGCTTTGCCAAATATTCTTGCCAATAGCTATAAATTATAGTTATAAAAGTCCGAGGTCATTAAAAGTCTGAATACTCGTGGTGGTCCCGGTCTTATCCAAGATCCGCAGTTTTCATGTGGGGGGAGTAAACGAGAAAGTTTGGGGATGATCACTCCAGATGGAATACAAAGTGTCATTCCAATGTTTCAAAAACGTCTGGTAGGTATACGTGAATGCAAAACAACAAGCAGGACAATAAAAGTATAAATTAATCTTTATTCCACGAAAAGTTCATCAAGGGCACTAATGTAGCGCAAGTAACAAAACTAACAGCACTTGTATACATAACAACAGAGATTAATTAAGTCACAGAACTTTCAATAGCGCTGAAATGTCACTCAGTTCACCAGCTTCAATGCTCACCAAACTACAACTGATCCACTCTCGGTTTGAGTAGCTTGCTTTTATACCTTTTCCAACAGGAAGTGACACCACATGGTAATCTCTAGAAGGTCCTTGATATTTCCCGCTTCTAGTAGAAATAGGACCAGAACTTAGGAATTTTCTAGAAGATTCCTTTTATCGCCAAGATTAGCATGTCAAGGAAACAGCTTTACAATTTCTTAACAGCTTCTCTTTGTTGAAAAAACACTTGAAAGGGGAAAAAACCCGCAATTTTCACAACTTTTGTCCTTTCCTTTAAAAAGTTTTATCTGCTCTTCTATTTTACTCTTCATATTATTCTACCCCGCCCCCCAAAATAAAATCACTCGAAATTCCTTTAAAATCAATTTCCAGCGGGGTAAAACGGGGAGAAAGATCTTTTGATGTGTGGGCTGAGTAATATTGATGTTTCTGGGTTAAGTGAGGAGATCAAGTTGGGTACCAAAGAATCACATTCTTTTTATTTTTCTCATTCTAAGTTCGAGGGACGTTCAGAAAGTAAGTTCCGTTGTGCTTTTTGACAAGGAATATTTATTACAAACAGAAACATACAATGGCATAAAAAATACAAACTTATGGATATTTTTCTACATATGCGCCACCGACATTGATACAATTATCTTACTATTAATCAGTTAATAGAAACCATCCTTGTAAAAATCGGTGCTCAGAGAGTAAAGGAAATTCTTCATAGCCCACTGCACCTCACCATTACTTCGGAAGTGATGTCCAGATTGTGCTGCATTATGTTTGATAGGGCTAGATCAGGGCTGTAGGCCGTGTGATCAGTAATTCACGCTCTGGACGGATACTGCTGGACCTAGTAATACCAAATTTAGCACAAACTTGTATGTGCTCCTTAGAGCGATTATTTAAAATCTTAATTAATTAAAAATTGAGAGATAATTGAAGTTTTACCGCAACATATTTCAGCAATAATATAATTTTTTAAATCTAATTTTTTTATGATGCTAATTTAGTTGACATACAACTTTTTCTCTAATTTTATTTAGTTTTTTAATATATTTTAGTTATATTTTACAAAAAATACTTAAAACACAAAAAATTTGTAATGTTGCTTCATACATTACATCATGGATGTTTTTCTTATTGTTTATAACATAGGAACAAACATTTGGCTTATTGTTTCTATATTAATTATTTTTTTACCATTTTTTTCAATTACATTTTGAGTACTAATTTTACATGTCCTGAAACCAACTGGATAATTACTAAAATAAGCCCGTCTGAAGCATTTATGTTTTATTGCCCACCTAAGCCTAGCTTTCCTATGTAGACAAAATCCTATTAATGTAAAAAAAAATCTATCAAAATCTAAAATTATGTGAAATTCCAAAATGAAAACTTATTCCTGCAGTTTCATTTACTAACATATTTTTTATATGCAAGCAAGTTAATTGATAAATAACTAAACAAACATTCACTTTTCTTTTAGACGCTGCAAAAAACTACTTTATTTTCTGACTCGAAATTTAAAGAATAAATTATCAATCGAACACTTTCTATTCGCTGTCATTGATCGAATATTAAAAAGACGAACAATTCAAAATCCTTTTTTATAAATTTTATGTGGAAAAATAAATCTTGAGAGTTTTTGATGCATTTTTAGAAGCATCCCTAAAACGGAACGCTAGGCATTAATATTAGGTTAATATTTGTACGTTTTTGTAAAAACTTGGTTTTTATTAATCTCTTGTTCATGATTATTTGCCTAAAATAAAATCTAAAACCAAAAATTGAAAGAATAAGGGCAATGATTCGAAATGAACCTAAGAATAACATTTAGAACTTTGTAGCAAGTCCTCTTTAGAAATCTTGGAAAGAGCTCTGCCCTTCCAAATTGCAATTACTGCATATTGCAAATTTGGCGCAGTAACAGACAAGTTTTATTAACTCGGGAGAATTGAAATTCTGAGCCTTGTATCGGGTTAATCGAACAAAACTTGCAGCTGTCAGTCAGAATTATTATTACGAAAATTCGTGACTCTCTATCCGGTACTGCCGCGACTGAATAAGTCACTAAAAGTCTCCCGGTGCTCAATTTAGAAGGTATGAGGAGCATGTCAAAAGTCAGTCTACTACGATGATCCAATTTTCTCTACTGTTCTTGTTTCTTTGTGGTAAGAATTAACAAAATTTTAAAATCGATAAATTTAGATATCGGTCTTTTGTTACCAAGGTACAAAATTATTCTTTACCTCTCTCTAAAAGGGATGTTGGCTTCCTTTCAAATTAACATTTTTAAGATTCTCTTTTTTCTTAACCAGGCAGTAGACTTTTGATGATATATGAGAAAGCATGCGTTTCATTATCTAAAGAAAGCAACAGATGGCAGCACAAACTATAATTTTTTCTTACGAATTTTTACAACTATTAACATCGTTTTAGAGAAGAAGTAAAAATGCGTTTGTGTCAATGAAATGGTTATAAACAAAGGGTTGAAGTTAGTAAATATTCTAATAACAACTACGCTTGATTTACAGTAAAAATGTTGTTATTTTTTCCGAGTTCAAGAGTTTAATTTTAAAAATAGTGTTTTATTTTCATATAGTTTGCTCAAATAAATAAACAACCACGAAACCTAACACTTCCTCGCAGCCTTGATTAGCCCCGTTAATAAATGCTTTGTGGTCCCTTGGGTGAAATAACTATAAGAGAGCGGAAGATAGTTGTCAAATAATTGACTATAAGCCTGAGGATCCGTCTTTTTTTTTAAGTTGGAATAAATGCTTTCTTTATCCCAGAGTTTCTGAGGCTTGTGATATTTGCGAATAAAATTGTTAATTTATGAAAAAAATGAGATTCTTCGCTGTGTAGTATAATGATCCCACTTTTCTATGTTTATCTCGCTGTTTTGCGAAGTATTATCAAAATTTCAAAATTAATAAATTTGGCCATCGGTCTTTTTCTGACAAAGTACAATATTATTCTTTAACTTCTTAACTGAATAATTTTCTTTGTTATCTAATAAGATAATCTCTTCTATTTTATTAAGGGGCTGTCGTTTTCATTCATATCAGAAAGCATATAATACTTCAGATTTTTATTGATACTACGTTATTTTTGTGTCAAATTATAAGGCTAATTAATGATTAAATTTTAGTTTTAAGACTAAAAATTCGATAATTTGATTCACGAGTATTCTCGGGCTTTTAAGTTAAGCGGTTAAAGTTTTTAGATATTCTAGTAAAAACTACACTTGCTTTACAACAGATATTTTTTCTGTTCAAGATTAGGAGTTTAATTCTAAAAATAGTGTGTTATTTCCATATAGCTTGCTTAGGAAAAGGAACATGCACCCAAGCTTACACTTCTTCGGGTAGCCTTGATTACACCCCGTTTATAAATGATTTGTGGTCCCACAGGTGCAATAACTATAAAACAACAGAGGATAGTTGTCAAATTAGTGACAACAAGGCCGGCGTTACGTCTTTATTAACTGGAAATGAATGTTTTGTTTTCCCCAGAGATTCTGTTGTTTGTGGTGTCTTCCAGCTGGTTTGATAAATTGCAGTCTTTCTTTATTGTGACTTCTCTTTTTCGAGGTAGTTCGTTTGCATTATTATCTTTTTCTGCTGTTTCCATTTCTTTTTGTTTTAAATTCTGTACGAGAAAAGTTCGTTAAATTGAAAGTTCATTCTTATTGCATTTTGTGAATGATTGGAAAAATATTCAACAAAACCTTACATAATGTCAAAGTCGTTTCAAATTAGGTATCTGGTATTCTTTAATCTCTTTATATTACTATTTTCGACAAATAAATAGCCACATTTCAAAAATGTAAACATTTATTTTAACATTGTCCATATATATATATATATATATAAAAAGGCATTAAGCTCATTACGAACAAGAACACAAATAAAGACACAATTACCTGAGCACCAAATCGAATTTCGGACAACATTAAAAGAAAAGTTTAAAGGCGAACGATTAGGAATTTCCGTCAGGAACACATTCTTATTTATCCGTTTCGTTTTTCGTAGTGACTTACTCTTTAGCTTGGATATCGTTACCTGTAAAGAATTTAATTATCTATTAGAATTATTAAGTTTCGGATAGAAGTTTTAATGCAATATTATTAACATTTTAAAAAAAAAAAGTTGACTGCGCAGAATCATACTGAGAGATATAATTAATTTCTGCATTTTCACTGTTTATATCCAATGGCGAAAATATTTTCATGGAAAATGAATTTCAAAAGATCTATCTTTTCTACTTTATTTGTAAATCTCTTTCTACATTATTAAGAAGAAAAAAAAGAACTAAAAGTTAAATTCAGCTTTATATAAGGCAAATTGAAAATTACATCATAAGATTTTTCATTTAGTGAAAGTATTTACGCTTGATAACTAAAACTTACAAAAAAAACTAGAAAAGCAACATTAAAGCTATTTCTTGATTATGATATTGGAGAAGTCATGTAAACAAATTAAAATTAAACATGAACGACAAAAAAGTGAATTTAAATTTCAAATAGAATTATAATTTTTAGAATTCAAATCAACCTTAAAGTAAAATCTATAAAAACACAATAATAAATCAATTAATTAGATTATTGAGCGTTCAGGATTCAAATAATAATAAAGCAAACGAACTTATAAAAACAATCTTAAATCTAATAAAATTTATTATCATACTTTTCCATTATTTTATAATCCTTTAAAAATGTAAGATTGCTTGAGAGCGGTGTTTTGTGTAGTATTAAAATAAAATAGAACACACTCAAAACAGACATGATTTCATTTTAAGCCTGAAATATGCCTTTTATAGCTTTTATCTATTTATATTTATTTATATTGACTACTTTTATACTGTAAGTTATTTTTTATTATATCAACTATTTTATCAATTGCTACTTAATGATTATTATATATTTCATGTAAAATATTTAGAAATTAATTTGGAAAAAGAGCATAATACATTAAATAAAAACATCAATTATTCTGATTGTTTATTGCTTATATATTTCGATTTTCTAACAAAATTAGAACTTTGAAAATAAGTTAAAAATTATAAAAAAATAGGCATTACTGAAAACCTTAAAATAAAACAACATCACAAAAAAAGCAAAATAGAACGAAAAAAATACAATTAGAATGAAAGCAAAATGGGAAGAAATTGTAAAGAATCCAAAATGGCGATTCTCCTCTCAGAGGCCACACTGCCATTGTAGATCTTTAGAAAGTAGACAAAATTTTCAATTATATTTCCAAGGAAAAGATTTATAGATTAAAGAAAATTAGTTAGAGGGAATCATTGTATTTTTAGAGATATGATTGTTTATTGATCTGGAACCAAATATATTTTATTTTATTTTTTTAGTGCCCGTGCTGGCCTGGCCTACCCGCAAGGGTGTAAGAGAACTAAAGATATTAGTGAGGGAAAATGAAGAGCCGTTAGCTGGGCGAGCAAGGCTGCATAGCTGCATGCAGCCAGATAAGCCATGCCTGTCTTCGGATTTTGCTCCAGGCAGGACAGTCTTGCGCCTCGACTGTGCAGAAAGATATGGTGGTTCCCCATTTGTTCTGGAATTCACTGTCTGGAATTCTATTCAACTGTCCTTCAACGGTGTCAGCGCATTTACGTGCTGCCATCTGCATGGGTTTAGATTAAATCTGAGAGATAAATGTCATAAACATAAATTCTCCTCTCTCTCTCAATATATATATATAACAAATACAAACAAACATAGCAGAAATAAAAAAAGTAAATATATACAAAAATAAATAAAATATTCAGTAAAAATGTCAAGAAAACACCTTGCGGTAAAGAAGAAAATTTATTCCATTTTATTTTTTGACTTTCATGATATTGATATATATATATATATATATATAGTGTGTGTGTGTGTGTGTACTACCGTAATGCTTTGGCCAGCGCTATTATTTTTGTGCCTCCCGACAAGTAAATTTTATTGGATTTGGATTGGTAGAGTTGTAGATGTACCACTTCCATCATAAAGGGCGTGGAAATGGTGGGGGTTGAAGCTCTTCCCCTATGCCAACTCCCTGGCGAGAGTTGCACTTGTTTGAAGTTATAACTTTAAAAGCTATTTTCAAATCAACTTAATTTTTTTAATACGCTGATATCGCTTGGGCTGGATACTCATTTTAGTAGTATCCGAATATAAATATAACTTACAACAAATTTTTCATTATTGAATTTACTGCGTTTACAGTCGAACGTTGCGACAATATTAAATACATTTCTTGTGTGCATGTCATCGTTAAGTAACTTAATAGACACATTTTAAAAATAATGTAAAGACACACAAATCAGTTGCCAAAAACAAAACATTATCAGGCTCCAATACTTTAAACTGAAAGTTCAAATTTCCTAATAAATTTATAATCCTATGATTTGACATATTTTTTGGATAAGCTCTTTGTCGTTGTCCCAGAAATTTTGTCTTACGACACAGCATGCAATATACCCTTTGACAAACCCTGCTCATTAAATAACAACCAAAAGTCACAGGGTTAGATCATTAGCATGGCTGGCCAAGACGTTTGACTCAATCTCCATACTTAACTTGACTAAAGCTTGCTTTGCCAGTTCGGGTTTGACAAGAAAGTTTATGTGAGGTGTATCATGCTTAAAGTTATGAAGTCATGACATCTCTCTGTGTGATGGAATAAAAAAGGATTGATCTTAGGGGCATCTAAATTATTTTCAGAGTATTATGCTGTTCCCCAGGCAACCTCCATCATTCTAAATCAATTAGAGTAAGGATGTGAGCTGCACAAACAACTTAACTTTGATCCATCAAAGAGGGCCGATTTCACGGCCAACCTAGGCCATCAGCTAGGGCGCAACCGTACCATGAGTGCGCATTTTCTTTCATAATATTAAATTAATGGTTTATGATTTCTTTGTGTTTATATATAAATTAGTATATTTTTGAAGATTGTTCGAGTGCTCCTCTATTTTATTTAAATATAATTCTGTTTATTATTCTGTTTTTAATAGAATAATTATTTAATATTTCATTAATGATAATATGACAAGCCTCAGTTGATATCAAATCTAATTTTAAGAGAGTTTCAAATTTTATTTTAATTCACTTGTTTCTCCAAATCCTCTCTAGAATTCTAATGTTTTTATATCCGACATTCTGTGGTTATTCTGAAATTTAACTGGTGTAAATAACTACTTACGGAATTTTATTTATTTAGCCATTGTATGTTAATTTCATATTTTCTACAAGAATTTAAAAAGATAACCCAAAAAACGATTTTGTGATTCAAATTAAAAACAAATAAGAAGTCTGAAAAGTGACTGTAAGTTTTCTATGAAACAAAAATTATTGCATACAATAAATAAATAACTGGCAAGTCAAAATAAAAATGGTATAACACTGATGTCTTTAAAAGTAAAACCTGCATTTAATTTGATAATGAGTTAATTCTTTTTTTGTACTTAACGTTTAAACTTTTAGTCACGAGTTCCGAATTGGATTACGCGTTAAGAAAAATGATGCTGTAAAATGTTACA